>CAUYRT010060790.1:0-26767 GCA_963574885.1 Lepilemur ruficaudatus
CCTGGCATATGTTGGGTGTGCAGCAGCCACCCGCGGGGCACACGAGAGCTCTTGCCCTCCCGCTCGCTCCCCGGCCCTGCATGAATGATGGGTGATGGGGTGATGGGGAGGCAGCAGTGATGGATCCGACCCCCGGGTGGCCCCGTTGCTCTGGGGTTGGAACCTCAGCATGGCACCAGCCCCAGGTCCCATAAGCCGCCGGGACCCTGCTGTGCATGACAGACACCCGGGTCAGACAGCCTGCGTGACACAGGCTGGATTTAGGCCTGGACTCTGCATTTCCATGGAGTGGGACTTTGCACCAATATAAATATAACATCGATGTTATAAGACATCAGTAAGCTTCCCTATCCTTTTCTACAAAAATAAGAGCATTGCCCACCACACAAGACCGTTCTGAACATGGAGAAAATATATAGACCTTCCATGTAATAAGAGTTCCAATAATGTTAAATATCATAAATAATTGCATTTGTTTAATAATTTGCCACTATTTAAAATTTTCCTGCTAATAATCAGACACAAGTCAAAGTCAGAGAAAATATTTTTGGCAGAAAATTTTGCATTTAGTGAACCTAGAAAATGTTCTGTGGACGTGACATTTTTAATAACTTTTCCCTAGAAGGCCACGATTACTTCCAACATTTTTGTCTAAATGGGACTGAGATGCGCCCCGGACCCCTTGTCTTGGGTTCTGTAGACACATCACTAGAAAATGACTAACGGCAGCGCTTCCTAGCCGTGACCAAGACAGACTGAATTTTCATTTTGCACCCTATGGCTCAGTGGTTAAGATTTTTTCCCTCTGGGATCAAGCAGGCTGTGTTACAATATTCATAACCCCCACTTACTGCACATAAATGCATCTAAAATACGATGGAAATGTCTAGACGTGGTTTCCACGGCTGCAGACTTAGGTTTGGAGCCAGCGCGGTTGAAACGCCTCCACCTCCCCCATCTCGGAAATCCAGACCTGGCCCTTCCAGCCTTTCCAGGTGTCTGAGATGTCTGGCGTGGCGGTGTTTTTTATAACCAAACTTTTTTAATTTTAGAAAGTTGTTTTATTTTAGATTTACAGAAAACTTGAGAGAGCTGCACGGGAGTTCCTGCAGCCCCACCCCCGTCTCCCCAGCTGCCAGCATCTTCCAAGGTGTGAATAAACACGAGCCCAACAGAGCCCGTCCTCCGACAGCCAACCCGAGTGGCTGCGAGGCCTTCGTTTATAGGACAGCCACGAGTCCACGCGCCGGCTGCAGCCACTCACATTCCGAGTCCCCTCTGCTCGATCTCGGACTTACAGCGCCCACTCCCCTGAGCCAGCCAGTCACCGCTCCGATAAACCGAGCTTAGCTGAGTTGCCCAATCGGAACTCGGTTGCTCTGAACAGTCAGAACCGAGCCAGTTTGAATCCTTTATTTGCATACACGGACCCGATTGGGAACCTGGGCAGGAACTTTCTCTATAAAACCGGAGTCCTCCCTCTGTCCTCTGGAGGCGGCTTCATTGGACCCCAAAGGCCGTGTCTCCCTGTTTGCAAACTGTTGCTGGAACAGTCTTGGCTCCTTTCCCGAGAACTGCTGTGCACGGTAGCAGGAGCACCTGCCACAAGGACAAACCAGCTCAGAAAGTATCACACTCGCACTCCCACCTGCCAGGGAGAGGTCCTGGCGGACCGGCCGGGGAGAAAGCTGCATGTGGAGAGGCACCCGCTGATCTCCACCCAACCCTCTCGGGGGCACTGTCTGCCGCGCCTGCGCCAGCCCGGCCCTGTCCCCGCTCTGCGCAGGACGCTCAGACATCACTGCCCAGCTCACCCGCAGACACAGGCTGGCTGGGGGACTCCTTTTCCTTTGAAAGTGATGATTGATGTTTAATGCAGGTTTTGGAACATTTTGAATGTATAGTTTTTATTATCAGAGATTTACCGTAAGGCCTCTGCTCTTCCATCCAAGGCTGACACCAAGCGAACCCAAGCGCCTAGAGACCGAGATTCCCTCCTGAACAGGCCGCGGTCTCCTGAGGCCACACACAATCCAACCCCGGTGTTTTCCTAAAGACACGTCTGTGTGAGTTAAGCTGAAACACACGCTCCAGTTTGGATGAGGAGAAACATGTTAAAATCATGCCCTACTCAGCACTATTCCTGGCCGATTATTACCTGATAATGTATTTGGATTAAAGTGAAATTAAAATATAGAATACCTATTCACCTGAATGCATGATTAACATTGTTACTAAAAGAAAGTGAAAACCTAAGAACAGACAGCAGGCCCGGGTTTTACATTCGGACGGGGGCCGACTGACGCGGGCCGCGGTGCCGTGCGGGCTGCTTGCCCAGCGATGATTCGCATTGCACAGAAGCTATGCTGGTCTTCAAAGCAGGCTCCTTTTCCATTTTGGCCGTGACTTTTCTTCTGTCTGAGTAAAATTTAGATATTTGGTAAGTACTATTATAGAGTGATAAGATGTCAGAAAAACTAACAATGAGCTGGAGCTGGGTTTTACTTCTCTTTGGCTTTTATTAGTTTTGCTAAAAAAGAATCATATGCATTGCACTTCATGCAAATTACACCTCTGTCTACTTATGTTGAAAGAGGACGAGAGAGACCACGCACGTGTGTGCACCTGAACTTTGTAAAACGGAAACTAACTGAGGAATTGCAAACATCATTTACATACTATTTCATTAAAGTCACTTTACTTTGGGGAAGAAAAGTAGATATTTTTTCTTCCTCTTTTTCCATCCAGTAGTGGGTTTAGCAAGAATGTTGCAAAGTTACACGTGTGCGTATAGCGTGCCGTGCCACGCGGGAGAAGCAGAACGGTTGCCCAGCCGCTGGCCTCTGCACCCGCAGCCTAGCGGAAGGGGCCGGGCCAGGCGGGACCCTGAGGGCAGCAGCTCGGGGGAGAGCAGTCTCCTGGGAGCTCCGCCCCAGCTGCAGACCCCGGGGGCCACCGCAGGGCACTGGGGCAGCTCTGGTCTCAGACGTGAGGGACTCGCCAAGCCCCTCCTGCAAATGAAACCGCTTGTGCTTCAACCTGGGTGCTTGCAGTCGACCTGGAGAGTGATCCGGGGAGTTCTGACCGGGGCCCATTCACTAAAACTTCAGCTCTAACCCGTGACCTGCGTGGGTGGGGACAGCCCTGGAGCCAGAGCTAAGCTGCAACGTCTGTGCCGGCCAGTCCAGCCGGCGGGGCACGGGGCTGCTCTTGCTTTGGGGCTGTTGCTTTGCTTTCAGAGAGGTTTCTTTAAAATACGGTGCTTCATTTCCAAGTCAACGGGAGTTTGTGTTTCCTTGCACTACACACAGTTCTCCTCTGAGCCTCCTCTGCCCACGCGGTGGGCCGGCTCTGCCCAATCTGCAGGTTTGTGTGTATGAGACTGACAAGGTGAAGGTTATCCCACGGTCTCGGGTCTCCAGTGATAGCGGCGCAGTGGCTGGGCCCTCAGAGAAGGCAGCGTCTCTTCTGAGCCCAAGGCATCCACCCACTGCGCCGATGGCCCCCAGCCGGCCCAGGCCTGCAGAGAGACGTTTTGTGAGTGCATGGGATAGACTGTCACCCGCCCACGGCCAGAGTCAAGAAGTGCCACTGCAGGGTCCACAGGTCCACGGGGTCCACGGGGTCCTTGATGCAAACCCCAGGTGAACAAGGCTCAGGAGGGGCGCGGCGGTCAGCGCACGGCTTTTCATGGACAGTAGGTGTCTCTTTGCTCTCCTGTTATTTTCTAAGCCACTGCTTGGATACGTTTTGCCCATATAAATATCTCTGACATTGTTTTTCAGAACTGAGGAATTTCTTCATATCCTATGGTTTAGATTTTGCCGGATCAGAGGAAAATTGTGGCCACCCCGGGCAGGCCCGTTCCTGGAAACAGCGCTTTCCAGCGGGGAGATGGCAAAGCCACCGCCTGCCTCCTGCCAAGTCCGGCCTTTGAAGCCTGCAGCTGGGAGAAGCTGCTCCGCACCAACGACTTTTTCCTGAAACCTTTCCCCGGCTGCCGTCGCACGGCCACGCTCCGCCTCGGTCTGGCTTTTAATTAGCACAGAGCCAAGGGTTATTTTTTCAGACTATTCTTAAATGAGTTGCATGGTGCTTTCTTCATGCACAGACGCATTTCAGTCCAAAACCGCACCCAATTTCCACGAACTCCTGTGTTCAGCCTCCGTTGTCGACGGTGAATGCAGCCCCAGGGATTGGGTGTTGTCAAAATGATGTCTTATTCTTACGCAGAGATTGATTCCACTTCGTGGAATAGGTTAAGAAATACGTGTTTGTGATGAGGAGAAAGGTGTGTATCAAAACAGCTCTAGGTGCCCTCGCGAACAGGTACAATCATTGTTTGCCAATTAAACAAACGTGAATTTTAAACATGAGGATGACAGTTAAGAGGATTAAATAAAAAAGGAATTCATATTTAATTATGAAAAACTAAAAATTAAATGTAAATGTTTCGTATTTAATTTAATATGAAAATTAAATTCATATTTAATTATGAAATAACAAGGCAGGTTTTAGGGTTTGCGCATTGCAAGGCAGCAGTGCAGACAGGCGCAGAGCCCTTTGGATTTGCCGCCAAGCCCCGGGACGCCAGAGCCGTCGTGCTTCAGGCAAGTTATTTGTCTCTCTTGAACCTCAGTCGCTCCGCCGTTGGCAGAAGTCAGGATGGTGACAGTTCTCCCTGGACTTCTGGCCCCGTCCGGCCTCCCCCCTGCGTGGGGCGCTGCCGCGGTGCAGTGCGTCAGCCACACGCCGTGGGATGGCAGGGTGGACGTAGCTGCCCAGGAAACCGATACGCCGCTCGCATTCCTTCCTAGAGCAGCTATTTTCAGCTGCAGAGCACATGGGAAGATACACCACGGATTACTTTAGACAGTGCCAGACACGCTCCCTCCTTGCCTTTCTGTTCTGTCGTGCTCTGAATGAGACGTCATCGCTGATTTGGGGAATGCTCCTATTTTAATGGCTCTGGGAGTGAGACGGGGCAGATGGGTGCCCTGACATTCACATTTTAGAGGATTTTCCCAGCAAAGTTAAATTATTGGCGAGATCTCCCGCCGCAAGCCTCCTACTGTCCCCTGGAGTCATCTGCCTCGGGGACCACCAGTGTCAGTGGGCAAACAGCACAGGAAGGAAGCCCAGGTAAACCTGACCGTCAGGTGAGCAATGAGTAGCCCTCAGCGTGGTCACAGCCGTGTAGCGTTGGGGCACCCTCGCACTAACACAGCGTGTCTCCCTCCAGCTGATTCCGGAGGGAGTGTCCTGTACTTCACCCAGAAACCCCAGGGACCCTGCAGGTCCTGCTGGCCACAGGCTCATCCCGAAGCCTCAGTGTGTGGCCATCGTCTGTGTGGGACTCTGATGTCCAGATAAAGTCACTATTTCTGAAACTGCAGGGGTAATCGTGTATTCTGTAAGAAATTTTAAGTTCACTTCAAAGAGTCTCTAAAAAAATTAGTCTAAGAAACCCTAAAACACCTGCATGAACACTTCTACTCAGGTAATGCTGTTACAATGCCAGGGCATTCTTCTTCAGGTTGTGTTTCTTTTTGTGTTTGTCCTCAAATTGTCGGCAAGTGATTAGTCCTGATTAGGAGCTCGGCAAGAAGAGGAGGGCAGAGGTTGTCAGGGAAACACAACCCACTCGCTGTGCAAAGGCCGTGGGGTGCAGGGTGGTACAGATGAGGGTCTACCGGTAGTTCAAGTTGGAAGAAGAGGCTGCCTGGCTGAATGCAGGCATGCGACATCCAAATGGTCTACACTGCAGGCATGGCACATCCAAACGGTCTACACTGCAGGCATGGCACATCCAAACGGTCTACACTGCAGGCATGCCACATCCAAATGGTCTACACTGCAGGCATGGCACCTCCAGATAGTCTACACTACAGCATCTCACATCCAAAAGGTCTACACTGCAGGCATGGCATGTCCAAATGGTCTACACTGCAGCAGCTTACATCCAATGGTCTACACTGCAGGCATGCTGCATTCAAACAGTCTAACCTGCAGCAGCTCACAAACAGTCTACACTGCAGTAGTTTGGTCCCATAGTCACTATGCAACCAGCTAGTTTAACAAAAATCATCAGAAATCATCGCCCATCAAATTAATTTAATATTATCCATTTGAATTGCATTAGTGTTGTAGTTGGTATTTAATTTTCTAGCGACATAAAAATTAAAAGAATACGGATTTTATATCTAATTATATACTGGCATAGTTTAAGTAACCTGATAAGAAATCACTTATCCTAATATTGGGGATATTTGTGATGTTTTGCTTGCTTTGAGAGGGCCACACGTCCCCTAATGATGAGAACTGTCTTAATGGACAGAGAACCCTCTTCTGCTTCTGTGTGTGGGTTTGTGCGTCTGCTGTGGGCACTTTGCTCTTTCCGGCCAATCCAAGAATCCTTCTGGGAAGCGGGAAGCAGGGATGCTCAATGGTTAGCGCACATCGTCGGAGACTGAACAAGGTCCATGTTGACGCCCCGGGTGGGCAGAGGCTCACCTGCCTCCGGGAGTCACTCCCACCGAGACAGCAGGGCCATCCGCGGTGCTGACGTCTGTCCTCTTGCAGCCCAGGTCCAAACCAAGACAAATGGAGCTCAAAACGCTGACATGAAGGAAAGGAATTATAGAGCGTTTCTTTTTCCAGGCTTCAGACCTGGCTGGAAGATTTTCATACACATCTTTAAATGCTAAAAGAGCAAGTTCAGATCAGTTCATCCATTTCTTCAACACACGACTGCAGGAAGCTGAAGGAAATTAAACCACAGAAGTATGCAGACATGCGTTGCAGATGTGACCCGAGCCCATGGGCCAGGAAGCTCGGGCGGGCGGTCGAACCCACCCTGGCGAACGTCTCACCCGCCTGCTGCGTCCTCTCCACTTGCTTGTCGAAATCACATCTACTCTGATATGTCTTGAAAGTGTTAATTTTAATTCTACAGTGGTGTTTTTTCTCGACACAGCAGTCTGGGTGTTTGGTTTAGCACAGCTAACCAACCTGGTTGGAAGAATAGTGCTGTTGACCCGTCTTGACTGCTGACAGTTTTTGAAACAAAAGTCATACAAATACAGACAGTGCGCACTCAGCTCTCACACCATGTAAAGTCACAGGCAAGACATTTTTTTAAGCTGGTTTTTAAATTAAAAATCTTTTGAGGTGGTGTTTTTAGAGACTTCATAAAAAACAATCGTTTATAAATCATAAGGTGTTTTTTATTCACTCAAGAACAGCAAAGGTTGGTGGCACAGGGCCCTTCAGTGGCCGAGGACATCAGCGTTCCCGGCTAATGATGTAGCAACGTCCATGGTTCCCCCCGGAGCCACTGGGATGCCAGGAACAAGTCCTTGCACCCTGACCATGGGCAGAAGGGGAGAACCGGAGGGGAGAACAGGTCTGCTCCCCACGGAACTAAAACCCCTGGCAGCTCACCTTCCCCACCCATCCCTAGCGAGGGGCCTGGCTCCGTCCTGCACCTGCGTTCGGTATTTAGGGTCTGCTAGTGAGCCCTGGTCCAGAGCTTAGCCGGGCATCACATTCAGCCTCCGCTCCCCGCCCTGAGACTCTCTTCTGTCCCCAGTTCTTGGGAACATCTGTCTCATTTCTGAATTTAGCTATGATTTTAACTTTCTTTTTATAAGCATTTTTAATATTGTGATATGAAACATACAAAACCACGCATGAAGCAAACATGTGCCTCTGGTTATTTCCCACCTACACAACCACGCCCAGGTGGATGCCCATGATGACCTGGACACCGAAAGGCCCTCCTGGCCTCTCGCCGGGTTGCGAAGGTCACCACTCTTCTGGCTCTGAAGTAAACGCGCCTTCCCTTCTCTGCAGAGGTCTGACACACCCTCCCCCCACGGGGGAGCAGCCCAGTTCACCTGGGGCTGGTGTGGACAAGGGCTCCTGGTTCTATCCCATAATTCCCAGGACGCTCCTCACAAGACTTGCCCAATCTGCAAACTCCACTCTTCTTCCTAACATTGTCTAAAACGCTCTAAGGCCTCCTGCAGGCTCAGGCTTTGGGAAGACAAGTCCTCGCGTGGCTCCCAGGCCCCTGCATGAAGAGGGGGAGAGAAGGAGGGAGCTGCAGGGCAGGAAAGAATCCTGCGCATGTGGCATTTCTAAACATCCAGCCGCGAGCAGAATATCTTGTTGCACAATACCTTTTCTTAAATTGTGGTGTTTCTTTCTTTCTTTTCCTTGGCCCGGGACCGACATGTTTACCGTGCACTGATGAGATGGGCCGGCGGACACCGCCGAGTTTGAAACAACGGAGTCTTCAGACCAGAGTGCGGACCACGACGCCATTCCGCGCTGAAGGAGCCCGTGGCATGGCCCTACACAGGAACGGGACACGCTAGCTCCCTCTGTGTCTTCTGGCTGAAACGTGTGTTTCGAACTGAATGTTTTCCTTACACGGTCCTCATTACGTGTCAGGGCGCTTGAGCGAGTGACCCTGCAATGTGCTGGGACGGAATGACAGTTCAGTCACCTGCATCGTTCCCAGAGGACCCTGGCATTCTCCAAGGCCGACCGAGACGGCGGTGACCTCAGAAGGAAGGAGCACGGTGACCTGGTGCCAATGGCAAGCCGTGGGCCGTGATGGAAATGCCACGCTTCCCCGGGCTCGCAGAGCACGGCACACACTGGGGCCTGAGGTCCCACGGTGCTGGATGGGAAAGCAGAACGCAGCCTGGAGAGAGGACACAGGATCCCGCGCCACGCATGTGGCCTTTTCCCTGAAGCCACCCAGGGCCGCAGCGCTTGTGTCCCCGACCCCCAGAAGGAAACGTGGAAATACACAGAAGTGTTTTATTTTAGCGTCTGAAAGATGGACAGGGCTTCTCCCATAGAAGCCACAGCATGCTAAATAAATGCAAATAGGCATCAAAAAAGAATCTGTAAACAGGAATTTAAAAGTAATGCTTCAAAATTTCTAGAGATGCCATTTAGTAGAGGTTCAATGTTTAAATAAACTGAAGATGTGATTTTTCAGTTTATTTATTTTATCCTATTACCTACAGTAAACATATCTCTCTTTCTGTCCAGTTTCTCCTCCACAAGCAGCGTCATCCTTCCCCAGTGACCGAGGCACAACGGTGACAGGGACGGCTTGTGCACCCCTTCAAAGAGACGACGTATGTTCAGGAAAAGAGTTCTCCCATTTTTGGTTTCTTTTTTAAGGTCAAGAGGCTTTAATTCCCGTTAAGACCTGGACACCTTCTAAACTGTTTTCTTCTTGTGTGGACACCTACAATGAGACCAAACGGCAGCATTAGGCAAAACCACTGGGGTTTTATTTTGAAGCAAACCTCACAACTCCCTTTCCGTGTACAGAAATGAGCCACCTCCCTGAGAAACCCGCATGAAGGGAGACCCCTTTGTCCTCTCTGTGGATTCAAACTGCTGCCAGCTTCCCTGTGTGCTCAGGTGCGGGTGGAGGAGGACACAGCCCTGCCGGGAAGCCTCACTCAGCCCTCGTAGGGGACGTTCTGCTCCTGAAAGAGACCGAAGCTTCAGGGGCAAGAAAAACCAAGTTGCCAAAGTCCAGCTGAAGCCCATGCATGCAGGGAACTCGGCGAGGATGCTTCGTACAGACGGGCGAGCTGCCCAGAACCATCTGTGACGGAGGACTGCATTTTGGGTGATACAGACGCCGACAAATAGCTGTCAGTTAAGGTGAGTTCAGACAAAGACCTGCGGGCCCCAACCTGGCCGGCTCAGGAGCCTCCCAGCCCGAACTGGGCCTTGCGCAGGGCCAGGGCTGCGGCCAGGGCCCAGCTCACCAGCAGGAACAGTCCCGTCCACGTGTCACTGGTCACCTGTTAAAAAAGATTTCGTGCTTGCAGGACAGCCGGTATGAGTAGCTCCAGGTCTTTGGCATTCGTTTGTATTTAGGAGTGTCAGAAATTTTTAAATTATACTTCGTTACAATACAGTTAATATTTACTTAGGAATTTAGGGATGGAGGTAACACAATCTGGGCCCAGCCCTTGCCCGGCACTGGCCCCGCGGCTCCCTCCGCCCCGGCAGTGCCGCCTCTGCCCAAACTCCTCCCTGCAGGATGGGCAGGAGCCCTGCGTACACAGAGATGCCTCGGCAGCCCGGACTCCGGGCAGCGACGGAGGGGACCTTTCGGAGGAGCTGATGTCACAGCCCCTGGAGGCGGAACCGTCCCTCCCCGGGAGCCCCAGTCCTCCTCCCGCAGTCCTGCCGGCTGGACAGGGCCGTCCACGGGGAGGCCGTGGCTTTGCTCACAGCCGCCGGCTTCAACACTGGTCTCGTCTGCAACCTGCCTGCGGCGGGCAGGACAGCGCAGCCAAGCCCACTCGCAGAGTTGATCAGCTCAGGCTCCACCTCTGTGTGCTCGAAAGACTTTCCTAAAATATAAATAAACTCCGGTCTACGAGTGGAGTCTGACAAAGGCCGTCTCCCCGAACACAGGGTAAGGTTCGCCCCACCGGCGTCCTCACCGTCCCGCGGGGCAGGGTCCCTGGGCTGGACTGACCCTGCACCCACAGGTCCTGAACACACCCCCACGCTTGCCACGGCGCCCCTCGCGTGACCCACGGCTTGGCCCCTGCTGCTGCCGCTGCGTGGACGCCGTCTCTTCCACCCCACAGGCCCGGCGGGGCCCTGGGGCCGTTTCCCACTCTCCGCGGTGATGCCTCCTTCTCTCGGGCCACTTTCTACTTTGGTACCTGGCGCCTTTCACTAGACTGGAAATTCCTTGAGGGCAGGGATTGTGTCTGATTCATTTTGGTTTTCAAATATCCAAATCAATGACCAACACAGTAAGTGTTCAGTGAATATTTGTGAATGCAAAAGCTTACGGGAAGAAAGAAGGAAAGACACAGAACATCCATGAACTCAGCTTAAGTCAGAAATGCGGGATCCGGTGATGAGGCATTTTCTGATAAAAACTGAGTAACAGAGGGAAATATCCCAAAACCAAAGCAAAATATGCAATTAATAGATGAGAAGAGAAACGGCCAATGCTAACGTGTTTTCTTAGGCTTTTCTCCTCTAGTTTAACTGGTCTTGGCCGGTTCTCCGTGGAACGTGTAGACGGGGTGGGTGTTCCAGCCGTACGTGTGTTGAGATTCACACGGGAGTCTCCGCGTGCGCTGGCTCTTGAAAAAGTTATTTCAAGCTCGTATTTTTCAAATTACCTACTTGTGCTTCTCTGGCCGTGTTTCTGTCTTCTCAGAGCGTGTGTGGGTTTGTATTCGACATGCTTGGATGTCGTCCTTCACGTGTTCCACACGGAGGCTGATCCGTCCTCTTGTCTGATGTAACTAACACTAACACGACCTCCCTGTTCCTGAAGCTTTGAAAGATGTAAAAATATTCGATCAGGACATTCTTACAACAGACGTAAGTGACGTGATTTTGGGGGGTCAGGGGCTTGGGAAGAACATAGTTTCCACCTGGGACGCTCATCTCCGGAGTCCTGGGCACGGCAGCGTCACGCGGAAGGACGACCGGCCTGCCTTCCTGGTGTCCCCTCTGGTTCTGGCCCCTTCTTTCTTCCTTTAGGGAGCCGCGGGGTGTGGGGGTAAACAGGTGGGATGGGGATTCTGGGGAAGGATCGAGGACTTTAGCTTAAATAACCCACATCCCTGCGGCTGGCGGTGCAGATGCGCCGTCGGTCCCGCAGCCGCGGGGTCACGTCACTCCCTCCCTGGCGGCGTGGCTGGGCCCCGGCAAGGGCTTGGAAGAGTCTGAAGTCAGACGCTGGCTGGCGGGAAGCGGGAGACTCTCCCCGACGCAGCCCGCGAGGCGCCTTCCCTCCGACTCTCGGCCGCTGCGGACGCGACCTCTGCCGATGTCTCTCGGGTCGCAGCCTAGCGACCTGCCTGAGATGAAACGGCCCCTCCAAACCTTTGAGACTAACTTGATGACAGTGAGGCTGGACATCTCTTTGTAAGTTTATTTTCTGTCTTTGGCATTTTGGTTACAGTCTTTTCCCATTTAGAAGCTCGGGTTTGGAGGGAAATCGGGGACTCCGCGCTTTCTCGAGCGCCCCGGGCCCTGAAGCCGCTCTGAGCAGGTCCGAGCTGAGGTTTTCTGGACTATAGTGAAACAGAAGATCTGCTTAGAGCATGAGAAGGGCCTCTCGGAGTTAAGCTTTGCTCTTTCCTTTTCGTTCGTGGGGAAACTGACGCCGAGTGCTAAGCCAGGCTGCCCACGGCGCGGCTGATCACGGGGGAGCCGGGCCTGGCTCAGGGCTGCGTCTTCCTCACGCACAGTTGATGTTTCCTACGAGACAGCCAACAGCGGAGACCTTTTACATCCGCTAAAAAGAATCTAATTTCAAATTCTATATTTAAAAGATTATTTTAAATGGATCGTTTTATGATCTACCCAATATGGAATTCTGAGGTGACTGCATGAGAATGATGACACACTCTGTCATCCCGTGACTCCATGATGTCTGATTTGTTAAAGAGAAAGAGGAAACCCACAGCTGGCTTTTATGCCGTTAAAAACTGGAGAAGACATTTGTGCCAACCGCAGTCAACAGCCCAGTGTGCCTGGTTCGCAGCTACCGTGTGGCGTCAAGCAGAGCCCGCGTCACTGGGCGGGTTCACCGCTTTGCTAACGGGCCAGTCACCCGAACTGGACTTGTGTCCCCTCCCCGGAGGCAGGGCTGGGCAAGGCTGCCACAGATTCACACCCAGAGGGCCCGGGAGACCAGGCCACGTCTGGCTCTGCCGGGTAGGAGCCCGGTGTGTGCTCCTTGCTGAGAAGCAGGCGCCGTTTTTCACTCGGACAAATGTCAGGGTGACCTGGGCCAACCGCACTGTTCTGCCCTCCTGGCTGCAGTTCCTAGAGTTGGGCCATCCTGCCGGAGGGCTCAGGGATCTGGCACTTTCGTAAATCTGAGGCAGAATCAATAAATCCCGAGCTGGTGTCTGACTTCTCCTCCCGCCTGTAACTTTCCTCTTACTCCGAGTCCCCACGCCGGGCAGGGAAGGAGGTGGTCTGGCCAGCAGGGCCTCTTGGAACCTGCATGCCATGGCGCCTACGAGGCATCCTGAGGACTGAGCACTAAGTACCAGTGTGGCAAAGATCTCTCAGGCCGAGGAGCAGGTTGGGTCTGCCTGGAACCGGCAGCGGCGGCAGCAACGGCGTCCCCGGCCCCCTGCCCACTGCTCCCCTCTCTCTGCCTCCGCCCTGCCGTTCACGCCCAAATGCAAGCCCTCTCTTCCCATTTCGGCTTTGAACAAAAACTCTGTGGGTTCAGGTGTCACCCCCTTTCCTTCAGGAGAGGACCCAGAATTTCCATTAAAAATTGGCCTTTCCCAATGTCCAGTTGCAGAGCCTAAGTCATCACACATGCTCCATGCATTAGACCTTCTCGCTGGTTCTCTGGTCACATTGTCAGACCTGAACCCTCCCTGCCAGCTGCAGCCCCAGCTCCGCACCAGACCCTGTGCTGCTCCCGTCTGGCCCCAGACACGCGGTGGGACAGGTGCGATCGTCACCTCTCCTACTGGTGGAGACACTGAGTCACGGGGAATTAACTTGCCCAGGTAGGGGCTAGGAAGGGGCAGGGCGTGGGGTGGACCAAGCAGGGCAGCTTCAGGGTCTGCCCCCAACTGAAGGTGGGCACGGTGCGGCCCATGGGCATCGCACCCAGCCCACGGAGTGTTTTAGTAGGTCGTGTATGGCGCACGGCCACACTCGCTCCTTACACACAGACCGTGGCAGACTTGAGCAGTGGCGACCAAGATGGCAAGGCCCACGGAGCCTAAACCACACAAGGATCGCGTATTTTAACAGAACTCTTCATTAACGCTGACCCATGAACCACAAAATTATCATTAGAAAAAGTTGGAAACAGGTACCAGTGATCATGGGAATGCCAAAACATCTCCTCTCTGTTTGCGTGTCAACGTATGTGAATATAAAGCACCTTGTTTTCCGTGCTGGCTCCACAGCTTGCCCTAGGTCATTTCACACTGCAGGCGGACACGCATGGCGAGCGCGGTCACTGAGGTCTGAGCCTGCCCCGTCAGCTGGAGCCTGGAAGGGCCCGTCTCATGAGCTATATTCCTAGTGCTCCCAGGAACTTATCAGGATTCTATAATTTTTCTAAATTCCTAACGATGTGTTATGTTTTAACAGGGGCCAGCTCTCCACTGTCTCACCAGCACACGAGATAAGGAAACGTCTGCTCGCCCAGTTTGCTCGCGGACGGCCCAGCTCTCCCCGTGGGGCCCTGAGAACGTGGCTCTCCGTGGTCTCCTCGCTCACCCATGTTCAAAGGGCGGCTGCCATTTTTTCCCGTGGAACTGAGTCCTTGTGAACTAGACATCAGAACCAAGAAGAACACCTGCCCTGAAAAGTGCCCGCAAAGCCTCGCTAACCAACAGCTCCACATGAGTGAAGCTGGGCTGCGCCAGGCGCAGGCGGTGACGGCCTCAGTTGGGCGTGGACAGCAACCTCGGGTGCTACATCAAGACGTGAGCCCCCAAGAGAGTCCTGAACCAGTCTCGCTCCAGGCTCCCGGCAGAAGCCAACGCAGATCCTCTCGGAAGAAGAGCACTCTGTCAGGCCGGTGAGCATGTCCATGTATGAACAAGTTGGCCCGTGCCTGAGCTCACAATTAACGACACCAAAAACCCAAAACCACTGACAATGCCACCGTGGACGAGAATCGCAGAAACCAACCATGAATGAGTCCAGGAAGAAGAGGCTGTCAAAGATAACCAGGCGTAATTAAAAACAGAGAACTTTCGGAAGTAAAAAAAATTAATCATTGCAATAAAAACCTCAATGTTGAGTTAAAATGAATGACAGGAGGTCACTAAAACGGAAGACTGCTCTACAGAAATTGCACAGAGGTAGAAACACGGCGAGACGGTGAAGGTGCAAGAGACGCGAAGAGGTTGGAAACACTGAGTGAAGCCGCCAGCTCGGTTTAGGCTCCTGTCCCAGAAAAGAAAATGCAGTGAAGCCACATTTTGGAAGAGTTAATACCAAAAAGGAAAATAAAAAAGAAATCTGCACCTAGACGTACCCTGATAAAACCTCAGAGCAGCGAAAACAAAGACAAGATCTTAAATGCAGTGAGAGGCGAGAGAAACGTCTCCCGTGAAATAAACGACGGTCAGACGCCGGCAGCTTCGTGGGTCGACACAGGGGGGCTCAGGAGACAGAGAATGAAATCGTCGCCCTCTGAAATGGCGCACCCAGCAACGTCCCCTTCAAGAGCCAGAGAAACACAAAGACATTTTGGATAAACGATAACCAGGTCCCCTCCCTGCGGAGCATCATTAAATAGACGCTGAGTGGTTAACTTCGGTTAGGAGAGAATAATCCTGAATGAAGGTCTGAAATTAAAAAAAAAAAAAAGGAATTAAGAGAAAAGAAAATGATAATAATGTGGTTAAATATAAACAAACATAATGGCATAAATCATGATGATAATAATAACGTCTGGAGGTTAAAAACAACATAGAACCAAGGAAACAACCGCACATCAGTTGGGAGAACGGTGAGTGGGATTGAAATATTTTAGTGCTGAGGGCCAGTGTCCCTTGGGAAGGCTGAAGTCATAGTTTCCTTTTTTTGCACTGTCTTTCCGTGGTTCCGGTATCAGGATATTTCTGGCCTCATAAAATAATCTGGGAAGTCCCCACCCCCATCCCTCTGTTTTCTCCTCTAGCTGTCCGGTGGGACTCCTTGGGGAAGGCATCAGAGCCTGGGTATTCTTCGGGAGTTTTCAGTTACAATTCGGTGTCTTCAGTGGTTACAGGACTGTTCCAGTTACCTGTCTCATCTTGGTGGAGATTTTGTAGTTGGAGGCTTTCAAGGAACTGGTTTATTTCTTCCAAGTTGCTGAATTTAGGAGCAGAAATTGGTCGTTGTATTTCCCTGTTTTCTCTTTCAATCACCGTAGGATCCGTAGTGATATTCTCTATTTTATTTCGATCTTTCTAATGTGTTCCCTCTCTCTCTTTGCTTTTGTCAGCCTTGCTGGAGTTTACTGATTTTATTGATTTTTTGAAGAACCAGCTTTTTGTCTTATTGATTTTTTCCTACTGAATTTCTATCCTCAGTCTTACCCATTTTTCTCTTTATTTTCTTCCATCTCCTTGCTCCGGTTTATTAGTCTGTCTTTGTCTGGCGTCCTGAGGCTGTCACTTAGACTTTGATCGAGACCTTCGCTCCTTCGCAACACAAGCAGCCTGCGCCGCAGATTCCCTCTGGCGCCGCCCTCACCGCGCTGCGCGTGTTTTGAAATGCTGTGTTTTCATTTCCATTCAGTTTTATGTATTTTTTAAAATTTTGAGATTTTCTTAATCCATGGACTATTTAGAATTCTGTTGTTTAATTTCCTTTTGTCTGGAGATTTTCCTGTTGACTTTCAGTCATTGATTTCTGGTTTTCTTCCCTTACGTAGAGAACAGATTGTATAACTTCATTTTTTTCAATTTGTTGAGGTTTATTTTGTGGGCCAGGATACGGTCTGTCCTAGGACAGTTCCGCAGACTTTGTAAACATGCATGTTCCGCTGTTGTTGGGTGGATGTTTTATTTATGGCAAGTAGATACTGGTAGTTGATTGTGTTTTCAGATATTAGGTATCCTAGCTGTCTTTCCTGCCTGTTAATTCTGTAAGTTGCTGGCAGAGATATAAAATCCATGACTATAATGTTGGACTTGTCTGTTTTTGCCTTCAGCCCATCAGCTGTTGGTTCATCTACTCTGAGGCTCTGTTATGTGGCACACACACATCCAGGATCGTCATAACCACCTGGTGGATGGACCTTCCCATCATTTATGTAATGTCTCTTTACCTCTAGTAATTTTCTTTTCTTTAAAGTCCTGTATCAGATATTAATACAGCCACTTCTGCTTCTCTAGATTAATTGCCGCACGGTTTATCTTTTCCATCCTTCTACTTTCAAAATGGCTGCATTATTTAATTTAAAATGAGTTTTCTAAAAAGTGTATACAGGTAGGAGGTATTTTCTCCATCCACTCTGCCAATCTGTGTATTTTTATTGCCATATTTAGACCATTTACATTTGATGTAATCATTGATAAGTTAGGCTCATCTCTGTCACTTTATTTGGTTTCTACTTATTTCCTCTGTTCTTTGTTTCCCTTAAATTTTTTTTTCCTTCTTTGCGTTACTTGAACATTATTTAGGGCTCTATCTTAGTTTATTTCTAGTGGTTTTGAGGGTACCTCTTTGTACAATTTTCATAGTACCTGCTTTGGGTATTACAACAGGTGGGTTATCACAATCTGTCAGCATGAACATTTTACCACTCTGCATAAAACGTGGAAACTGCACTTTCATTTAGGTTCCTTTGCCTTCCTTCCGTTTAAATATAATCATATTGATTATAACATGAGTAACAATTTTTGTCATAACATGAAATATAATTTACAGATGTCATGAGGAAAAACACTGGAATATATGTATTCATTATTTCTGCTCCATAATTTCTTCTTTCATCCTATTGCTCCAGGATTCTTCTATTTGTCTTTTCTTTATACTTTAAAACTTTTATCTAGCCGACCTTTAAGCAAAGACGTGCTGGAAACAAATTATTTTTACTTTTCCTTCCTCTGAGTGTGTCTTTATTTCTTCATCATCCCTCAGGGATCATTTTTTTCCAAACATAGAATTTGCAGTTGACAGCTCTTTCCTCGAGCAGTTGAGAAGTGTGGGAAACAAAGAGGAAAAAAAAAAAAGAAAAGAAAAGAACAAATGTTGAGTAACCTCTCTCTGGCCTCTACCGTTTCGGGTGAGAAGCCGCCAGCATTTGCGCTGATGCTCACCCACCGCCGACCCATCGTTTCTCTCTGGCGGTTCAGGCCATTCTGTCTTTAGTTTTCAGAAGATCAATCAGGACGTGTTTGGTGTGCGTTTCCTTCGGGGTCTCTGAGTTCTCTTCAGTCCCGACCTCCTCCTGCTCTCTGGGACTCGGGGCCCACGCTGGCTCCTCCGTGGCCGTCCCGCAGGCCCCTGAAGCTGCTCACCGTCCTCCATCACATCACGTCCTCCGTGCTGCTCCGGTTGAGTGAGCCGCCCCCGTCTGTGCTCAGGGTCCCCGCTCCACCCTCCGCCCTCGCAGTGACAGCTCTGCCCTGAGCCGAGTCAGGGTGCTTTTCAATGTATGTCATGATATTTCTCCACTTCTATAACTTGGCTGCTTGACTGTTTTATAACGTCTACGTTTTTGCTGAGCTGTTCTCTTTGTAATTTCAAGAGGATTTGTAATTGATTGTGTCCATTTTTTGGTAACGAAGCCTGCTTTAAAACTCTTCTCTTAAATAATTCCAACACCTGGTTCATCTCGATCTTGGCCTCAGCTGATGATCTTTTCTCATTCAAGTTGTGCTTTTCTTGGTTCTGGAAATAATGATGTTTGTCACCTGCATGTCTGAGACAGGAAGGGATTCCCAGAGCTTCGGGCACAGATTCCTTCCTGGCTGGCGGGGAGACCCCACGCCGGTGTCCTGGGGCTCCCTGGCACCTCCGGGCAGGGGAGGGAGGGACTCAGGCCTGCGCCATCTGGGCCCGCTGGATGTGGTGGGCTCCGTCTCATCCGAGTCACGAGAGTGCCCCGACCCAGTCCAACACCCTCGACTGCCCTGTTCTGGCTGGTTTCATGTCGAGAAATGCAATTTGATGCAAGTGAGTAACTGAGGAGGAAGGCGGGTCACACACGATGCTTCAGGTGTCACGAAGCCGCGTCGATAAAGATCTAAGTGGACAGCGCCGGACAGTTTCACGCATCTTCTCTATAAATGTTCAGGACACTCCTAAGAGTGGACACTATTTTTATTTCGTTTTAGAGATGAGCAAACAGAGGCTTTGAGAGATTAAGAGAGTTGCTCTCGGTCCAACAGCCGGCAGTGTCCGGGCAAAGATTCGGAAATCTTACTTCACAGCCACGAAACTTTATAAAGCATAAACCTACCGCCTGTCACCACCTCACGGCAGCTGAACGCTTCGTGTACTGGAGCCGAGAAGCAGGTGAAGTTCCGGCATATTCCTCGGCGCTGAGTCCAGGGTTGCGTTCCTGGTGTTAATCCTCTAAGTCACGGAGGCTGACAACAGTGAGGGTTGCCACGACCCTGATTCCTGCAGCCTCAGCTGCAAAACACTGTCAGTATTTTTCTTTTGTTTGCTGAGCCAATTATGGGAGAAAAAAAAGGGAGCTACAACAGTTAATTCTTTCTGTTTATCTAAACTCTTGTCAAAATGCCTAAGCAGTGATTTGTGAGGTTTTCGAGTTAAGCGCGCTTAGAAATTCTAAATAAGCCGTGGCAGTGGCCGCTGCTGACGTGGCCCCGCCCGCGTGGGCGTCCGTGTGAGCCATGTGTGCTGCTCCCCTGCCCCAGCTGCTCCTCGGCATCTTTAATTTATTATCCCCGTTATATAACTCTGTCTGGCACTTGAGCTGCCATTCCCGTGACTGTATGTTGAGAAACATTTTTTAAGTCTAGGATTTGCATTTCACAATAGTGATAGGAGCTGGTTATTTATCGGTGTTGGTCATGCGGCCTGGTGTCCTGGGTGATCTCTGTCTCGCCGCAGACGGGGTGAGGCAGGCTTCTCTGCCGCGTCACAGCAGGATGGATGTTCCCTGACACCGAGGCTATCGCCAGAGTCAGCAAAAATTGCAAAGCGAGAGTCACACGCTGTGCATGGCCCGGCGCCGTCCCTCACCTTCCCAGGACGCGCCATGACACAGTGCGGCGTGTGACACTGCCCAGATTCAATCCTGTCCCTACTCCAGGGCAGTGTGACATGTGTGGGTCCAACTGAGCTGCACTTAGCGATGGAGAGTGTGTGAGAAGCAGACCTCAGCGTTTTGCCTGATCAGTAATTTAAGGGAAAACAGTTTGTTTGCATGTCCTAGCACTCCGGTGCACCAGCTGGGCCGGCGTGCTCAGGACATCTGTCCCGTGTGCAGCGCCGTGGGAGTTCTCCACCTGCCCAACCGGCCCCGCCTCCTCCGACGCTGCCCGCCTGTCCAGCACAGCTCACGCCAGTGTTTTCCACGCGCGCCTGCGCCTGGTCTCCACTCTGCAGCCTCCGCCTCCTTCTGAGCTCCTAGTGCCCATTGCCAGATGACGGCCGCGGTGGCACAGGAGCAGGAGGGAGATCTGCCCCCGGCCGGCCAGATGCTGTAGGAGCATCACCCCCCAAGCCCCAGCTGCTTCATCTTTGCAGCAGCAGGAATGATTTTCTCGTTCCCACCCTGAAGTCGGGGTGTGGTGGTAGGAAGGTCAAAGTGAAGTGCTTGAGAAGGACCCCGCTGTCCCTGGTGGGGGCGTCTTGCCTGTGCACCTGCAGCCCACCAGCTTCCAGCGGGCACAGAGCCGTCCCAGCCGCTGGCCGCAGCCCGGGTGCCCATCACACGCCTCCTCGCCGGGGAGGCCGGACGGCTCACAGCAGGGTTTACTGTTTGTTTGTTTGTTTGTTTAATTTAGCTGCATGAAAGTTGTTTTACCCCTTAAACTGTTATCTCTTGTGCTTTTATTTAACCTTTGATGTGTTGGTTTCTGCTTTTCAGCTAAACTGCATTTTGTGTTTCTTGCAAAGCTTAACACAGTGCCTGGAACATATAAGAATGTGAGTAAAAAGTAGTCTTGGTTGCTTTTTAGTTAGAACAGTTTAAACAATGGAAAACCAGATGGAGACCTGCTCATCCAGGAAGCCTTACAGCTTCTCATCTTCATTCATAATTTCCTTCCTTCCTTCTTTGGGTCTAATTTGCTGCTCCTTTCCTAGCTCCTGGGGGTGGAAGCACAGCTGTATGATAAACCTTCCTTCTTACGAAATACGCATTTAAGGCTATAAAACTTTCTCTAAGCACGGCTTCCATTACACCCCACAGGTCTTGATGGGGCACATTTTCATTGTTTTTCAATCCAAAATACTCTCAGTTTCTGTTGGACTCCTTCTGTCACTCACAAATAACATGGAAGTGTTTCGTACAGTCATTTTAGTTATCTTTCTGTTGTGTGTGATTGCATTGTACAAGGAAACATGGTTTGCGTGGTTTTATTGATTTATTTTTAATTTGTTGAGACATGTTATGGCTGAGACGTGTTCGGTGCCTGTTCCTTGGTCACTTGACAAGGGGTCTACACCGCAGGTGCCGGGTGTCGTGCTCCACACAACCCAGTGAGGAAATTCGGTCCTGTCCTTCAGTGCTATTTCCACACTGTCTTTGGATCGTTTATTCTACCAGCTTCTGGCGGAGGAGTGTCAAAATCTTCAGCTCCGTTTGTGGATATTTCTCTTTCTTTCCTTAGTTAATTTATTTCCTACTCGTTTGGCAAAGTTATCAGGCGCACGTGCAGGTCTGAGCTTCGTGACTTCCTGTTTTGCTTTATGAAACGTCCCTCTATCTTAGGCAATATTTTTTGCCTCAATTAAAATCAACTCTCCCAGAGATTCAGCCGCAGCAGACACCTCTTGGAAATGTTTTCATGACCCCCATTTTATATCCATTTATTTTCAACCCTTTTATTTAAAATGCACCACTTGCAAATTTCATGTCTCCGAGTCCTTTTTTTAAAATACAGACCATCTTTGTCGTGTAATTGGATTGTTCAGTTTCTTACCTTGAACGTTATTGCTAATGTCCTTGTGTTTAAGGCTACCACCTTACTGCTGGATTCTATTTGTCTCGTCTGTCTTGTTTCTTTGTTCCATCTTTCTTGATTTCTCTTAGATAAATCAATGATTTTCATCAATCAATTTTTCTTTTCCATTATAATTTAGTTACATTATTTTATTATTGTTTTAGCAGTTACCCTAGAGAATATGACAGATTAGTAATTTTAGTATTTCCTTGAAGTGCAAGAAGCTTCCAATAGTCAACTTCATTTTTTACACCTCCCTCTGCCCTGTCCCCGGGCAACCGTCAGTCCGATTTCTGTATCTGCAGAACAGCTTTTATTTTCTAGAATTCCATGTAAATGGAGTGTTACAGTGTACGCTCTTTCTCGGTTTCTATCTGGCTTCTTTACTTCCCGTAACAATCTTGGCCGCGATCACCCGTCACATGCGTCAGCAGGGTTTCTTTTCCTGGTCGACCGGATTCCACTGCTTGAGCGTAGACCATCTGCTCAGCCACCTACATAGCGATGGACGTTTACTGGTGGATTTCCAGTTTTGAGTTACTACAAATAAAAGGTGATACGAGCATTTGTACCCCAAATTTTGCATTTCAAATATATTAATTCTAGGAGTAGAGTAACTGAGTCGTATGGTAGGCGTATGTTTAACATTTTGCAAATTGGCTAAATTGTCTCCCAAGATGGTTTTACCTTCCCTCCGGGAGTGTGATGTTCACGTTGCTCCCCCTCCTTGCCAACGCTTGGCATGGTCCTGCTCCTAAATATTGGGCACTTACATACGTGTGTGGCAGTACCTCTTTGAGGTTTAACTTGCTTCTACCTGGGGACTAAGGCTTCTGAGCACCTTTCCTTTGCTTGTTTGCCACCTGTGCGTGTGTTCTTGCTGTTGTTAATGTATCCGTCAGAATCTTCACCCGTAATTGTATCGGGTTGCTTTGCCACCATTGTGTTAAAATTATTTATATATTTAAAACTGAAGCTTCTTGTCAGATATGTACTCTGAAAATATTTTCTCTTGGTCTGTGAAATAATTTTAATGGTGTCTTTTGAAGAGTAAAATCTTTTAATTTTTATTTATTTATAATAATATGATTTTTATGTCGCCTTTGGGAAAAGTATGCCAAACTGAAGATCGTTAATATTTTCTCTTGCATTTTCCTTGAAGTACTGTTAACCAATTAGTATTGACATTTACAGAAGGTTCTACCTGACAGCAGCAAAGTACATTTTTTTCAAATTGAAATACTCACCAAGATAGATGATATTCTGTGCTGTAAAGTAAACTTTTAAAATGGAAAAAGAGTAAAGAATGTACCAAATATGTTCTCAGACCATCGTAAAATTAACTGAACGTGAACACCCAAAGTATATCTGGAAAATGCCTGCGTATATGGCAACCAAATAACACACTTCTAAGTAACCCATGGGTCAAAACAGAAGTCTCACGTTAAACAAAAAATATTTTGAACTAAACCAAAATGGAAAAACAACATATCAAATGTGCAGGGTGTGGGTAAAGCAATGCTGAGAGGGAAATTTGGAGTATTAAGTGCTTATATTAGAAATAAGAAACCCCTAAAATCAGCAATATCACAATTATCTCTCTTCCCATAAATTAAACAGCACATACAAAAGCTGAAAATATTTCTATATACAGTAACAAATATCTAGAATTTGAATTTCAGAAAAACCATCTGCACACCGTGGATGGAGCCGGAGGACACCGTGGACAGTGGAATTAGCCGGGCACGGAAAGGAGAGATGCCTGGGGTCACGTATATGTGGAATATAAAGAAAAAAACTCACCTACACAGAGATGGAGAAGGAAACAGCGGTGGCCACAGGTGGGGGTGGGGAGAGGACACAGAACGGCAGGTGCGCAGGGTGAACCGGCCCCGAGACCCGTGTGCGGCACGGGGACCACGGTCAGTCCCATCTCTAATGCAAATCAGAGATTTTGTTAAGTGAACAGACTGTAGCGGCTCCTGTCACTGAAAAGTAACTATGTGGGATAACAGTAGACATATTAATCTTCTTCACTACGACAACTATTTTACTGTCGCATAACATCATGCTGCAATCTTAAATACGCACAGCAAAATTTAGTTAGAGAACCATTTGCAACAGCACAAAAGCAAATGGGTCACTTGGGCATAAATATAACAAATTATGCGTGGGATCTGCTGCTAAAAACAAAACAGCCTCGATGAAAGAAACAAGAAACAGATCGAAATAAATGGAGACAACACGGTTGCGTAGATAGCAGACTTGGTATTTCAAATGTGTGGAGTCTCCTATTTTCCCCCAATTTGCTCCTTGCAATCTCAATCAAATTCCGACGTCTGTTTTGTAGATATCGACACACTGAATCTAAACCTCACACAGAAAAGCAAAGGAGCTACAACAACCACAACAGTTCTGGGGGCAAAAAACAAACAAAAAATAACTGAAAATAATTCAGGGAAAACCAAAACAGCTGTTTTGGCTAGTCTCAAAATTTTATGTGAACAGAGCTATATAATATGTGGTCTTTTTTATTAATCCCTTCGAACTCTGCATTTTCCCTAAGTCTGTGTCTAACTAAATTTATGAAACCTTTGTAATACTTTCTAAGAAAAGCTTTGAGCCACTTATCAGAAAGATTAATACATAACGTTTAAAAAAAAATTCTGCTGATAAATATTTTTGAAAAGGTCAGCTGCTGGAGGTGAAAAAGCTTTGCCTAAAAGGAGAAATAAAATTAGGATGAGGAGATACTCATTTATGCTAAACTTTGTGATGGGAAAAAGCAACAAACACATTTATTAGGGAAATCAAGCCCCATCACGCATAGCGGGGCGTAAACTCCGGCCACAGCAGATTTTGAAGGGGCTACGTGATAATTTTCATTACGTTTATACATGGGACAAAAATTACATTTTTAGGAGACAAATTAAAATATCCAACTCCACGTGAGGCACAAGAACGGCAGCTTTGTGAGGGACCCACTCCCCCGGGAAAGGGACAGAGACAGCGCCGGGCCAGCCCTCCGTCCCCCGCCCCGCCTGCTGCCTGCCGGCCACTTGTCTGAGTCCTCCCCCAGCCCTGGGAGGAGGGAGAGTGTCCCCAGTTCTCCTCCCTCATCCCTCCTGTGGTGTAGAAACCAAGCGTGGCCCACGTCCGAGTCATCGGCTCCACCCTCCGCGTCCCTGTGGAGCTGGGACACGTCACTGCAGCTCTCAGCTCCCCGTCCTCATTCATGACACAGGAAAAGCTCAGAGCCCTGCGCCTTGTGGGGTGACTAGCTCGCGTGCCGCGATGCTCAGTCTTGCTGTGGACCCTCAGTCGCCACCACCTGGAGCAGGTCCCAGGGGCCCTGGCCTTTGAGATAAAGACAGTCTAAGAAACGGAGATTTTTAAATAACGTACCTACAACTTCCACAAGAAACGGTAAGCCCATGTGACTACTATCTGGAGCTACATTCAGATAAGCCCTAAATCCAAATTGTACCCCGGCATTGGCGCGGAGCAGCTGCCGCGGCACGGCCAGCGTCATCACAGCTTTCGGGGGGACTCTCCCCTCGACCCTGCACACCCTAAACCCAACCGCGGCCCTTTTGCACCCCACAGCCGGGCCCCGCCAGCCGCAGTGGCCGAGTGGGCTGCGTTTGGGATGCAGCCGGGATGCTGTCTTGGAAGTGACAGGCTTTTGAACTGTGACTGACACCATCTTTTTGGACATTGGGGTCTCTCCTTGTGCTGCCACCAGAGCTGCGGCAGGCACAGGGTTCCGGCGCTCCCTCACTCTGTGTCACGCGCAGGTTTCCCTCTGGTCCTCTGTTACTCTGCCTGCAGGAATTTCCTGGCGGTACCTATTAGCACCATCTAGTCTGACACGAAGCCCTGTGGCTGGAGCCTGGTGTGGCCTCCTCCCCCCAACGGACTCCCCTGTCCTTGGCCTCCCGGGGATCCCCCTCCTGACCCGCCCTGACCACTCTGCCAGGTGCTTTCTTTGGGGGATCCTCACAGCACCCCCAGCCAGGAGGAGGTGGGCCCCTCTCGGGAAAGGCCAGTGATCCTGTCCAGCGTGGGCCGTGGGGACGCCTCTCATGGGAGTATGAAAAGTAACGGTCAGGAGAATCCGCAGCGCTGGAATTCAGGGACTTGTGATAACACCATTGCCGCGTGTCCAGGGAGCATCTGCTCCGTGACCTAATGGAATCTATGGTAGAAGAAAGAATTTCATAAAAGGGATTTTACTGTATTTGGAAAAATGTATGCTTTAGCCAGATGAATCAGAAATGACTTTTTTTTTTTTGGCCACAAGTGTCCATATGTTTTCAGATGCACCAGCAAAGCAAAAGCACAGAGACATCAATTTACTAAAAGTAGGGCAGAACCACATTCTCCCCCTGGAAAGGCTCAAGACTTGAGAAAGGGGACTTGGCCGTGTCATTCGGCTCACAGTGGGGCCAAGTCGCCATCTGGACGGAAGCTAGCACCGGAGCATGGGCGCCCCACCCGCGTCTTCCAGAAAGTCCAGCTCCGGACGGGGGTCCGACCTTTGCGTATGGAGCGTTCTCTTTGTTCACATGTCGGTGGTGTCGTTATAACGACACAGGAGATTGCTCAGTAAACATGAGCTTACCGCTGACAATCAGAGTTTTCAAACAGGCAGCTCCGGGCCGAAGTGTTTTCAGAAACAGTCGACTCTGTGTTTCTAGAACGTGTCTGAGCAGATCATTTCGAATGTGAGAGCAAGGAGCAAACTGGCCTTTGCAGAAGCCACAGCCCTGACGCCGGTGTTGGCTGGTGGGTGGTCGCACTGCCGGCTCCGGGGGCCACCCTGGGCACACACAGGGTCTTATCACCGAACGCTGAGATTTCTCCCCCTCCCCGAATCAAAATTCTCCTGAAAAGTGCATTTATTTAGCCACTTGTGCATGTTCAGGCCAAATTTTCATGCTGAAACCCAAAAGCAACCTGGCATTTCATTGCAAATCTGCATTTTGTAAGTTCCCTAAATTGTTCACTGGAAACAAGACCCTGCACGGTGCTTGTGCTTAGCGTGACGCCGCGCCCAGAGAGCGCCCGACACGCGGGACTGGACCCTGCCGTGAAGCGCATCACCCACTCAGATC
>CAUYRT010060796.1:0-12353 GCA_963574885.1 Lepilemur ruficaudatus
TATATTAAGGAATCTTGTGGGTGGTACCTATCCTAGAAATCATAAAAGTAGTTTTAGCTGGGTGTGGTGGCTCATGTTGATAATCCTAACACTTTGGGAGGCTGAGGTGGGAGGATCACTTGGGGCCAGGAATTTGACACCAGCCTGGGCAACATAGCAAGACCCCCATTTCTAAAAAAAAAAAAAGGAGTTTCGTATTTTGATGGTAAAACCCAAACCATTGGTAGTCCTTATGCATTAACTATTTCTACCTTAGATAATTTATAATAATAATTAAAACATTGCAATACATTCTCTAGTAATAAAATAACTAAGTATGGTCTTATCATTTTAGCCATGTCCTAAATGAGCTGATACAGACTGAGAGGGTGTACGTTCGAGAGCTGTTTACTGTTTTATTGGTGAGTGACTCAAGTTATAGTTTTCCCATCTCTTCTGGAATGATCCTTTGCTTCCGTCATTAGAAAGAATGTAGGGTAATCTTCTATTTCTGTCTCCTCTCTCAGTTGTCACATGGCAGCAGTGGGCATTTCTTCTATTGTTTGAGGTTGCATGTTGGTTAAATGTATATATTTAAGTTTTCCCTCAGTAGTGGGAATGATGGATTCAGAATTTATTACAAAAGAGAGACGCTGTTCTTTTAGGGTTATGACAGATTATTATAATCATCCCCAGGGTGCTATTTAGAGATTATGATGTAAAGAACTGAGAGTGGGATAATAATATTCATTTGACAAAAATGTCATAATATTAATTTGGTCCGGGAAAACTTAAACAAATTGCCAGTTTAAGGAGAAGTTGATAACCTGTAATATATTTTTTCATACTAGGATTCTATTTTGTTTCCTACACTACAAGCTACCCTGAAGGCCAGAGTTGTCACTTTATTTTGCCTATTGAGTGGAAAACCTTGACTTCCTTGTCCTGCCTTCTAAAAAAAAAGTCATGAATAACTTTGGGAAATAAGACATTTGAATGTTAAAATTCAAACAACTGTACCTGCAAATCCCCTATATATTATGCTGTACTTATACCTTTGGTGGCCCAATCAAATGTGAATACAAATGTTTTTTAAATGCATAAATGTATTTATTTTGGGTAGGGCTATAGGGCAGAGATGGATAATCCAGAGATGTTTGATCTTATGCCACCTCTCCTGAGAAATAAAAAGGACATTCTCTTTGGAAATATGGCAGAAATATATGAATTCCATAACAGGTATGTAATTGTTGAATCGAATATTTCTTTTTCATAAAATTATTTAAAGTGCTGTTGACCAGTTAATTATATCGCACATTAAATCATACCATATTTTTTTCTCTAAAATTTTCACAGCATTTTCATGAGCAGCCTGGAAAATTGCACTGATGCTCCAGAAAGAGTGGGACCTTGTTTCCTGGAAAGGGTTAGTTGAATTATTTTTTAAAAATATATAAATATGGGCCACCAAAATAGCAGCTGATTTATAAGTGCAGATTTGGAGATAAGATGGATATTGTTTTTTTTTTATGTCTTTGTGTTTTAGAAATTTCATTCCAGCAAGTATTTAAAAAAAAATGCCAAACCAAGTTCTGTTGCAGAAACTGACACACTGGGGTACCCAGAGCATGCAAATGCCCGTTGTATTCTGCGGTATCAAATGCTTCAATGGCTCAGCTAATGACCACTAACCCCTTGATTCCTAGGAATCAAGGGACTATCCTGACTATGAAAATGTGGCAGTTGGGATCATCTTAGCAAAACCATTCTGGGTTTGGTTAATTTTTTGCCTAAAAGATGCTTTGTTCTTCCTCTCTCGTACATGGAGAGTCTTAGAATCAAATCTGTTCTGGTTTTCAGCCACCAAGGCATCTATCACAGGAACTTCACAAAAGCAGAGCTGTTGATTCTTCTTATTCAACAAAATCATTCAGGGAGGCTTATTACTCCGTGTCCCGAGAGTGTGCTTAGTACAGTTGTCTTCCCAGGTTAATGATCATCCTCTCCTCCATTAGAGTTTTCTCTCGGAATATTTTTTGCATATGCTTCCCTGTTTATCTAGTTCCTCCTCTTCCTGAAAAATCAGTTTTGTCTTGATTTGGGAATCAGTTCGTTAGAGGAGATCGTTGAAAGCTTCAAAATAGATATCTTATCCCAGAAAGTGTTTATGAAATGAGAAGAGAATAAGGCTAAGAAAGAACTGTGTATCATTACCTTTCTCAATATGTTCTAACTTTAAACACATTTAAACTGTGACCAAATACTTCCCCACCTTCCTCAAGCAGCATCTATATCCCTTTTGGATTCTGTAGAACATTAACATCTGTATTCATCATTGGAGATTTTACGTTTACTGTGCATCTTTACATGTACACATGAATTTTTTTCCCCAACTTGAAGGGAAGCCCTTAGAGCCACGGTTCATATCCTATATATTTTTGTATCTGTCATAAGATTAGCAGAGTTCTTGGCAACCAGTAGTAATTTAATAAATGTTTATTGAGGATATGTTCATTTATTCAGTAGCCGTCTACTGAACACCTGCTTTGTACCCAACACTGTGCTAGGCAATGTGGATGCCAAGCCCAAGACAATTTAGGTATAGAAACAGGGAAATCATTAATTGTGTACACAGTGAGTTGCCGTATATTAGAGGTATACAAAGGGCCCTAGAGGGGCCCAGAAGAGGGGTATTTTACATAGACTGGGAGTATAACAATGGCTTTATAGAAGAGATGGCTCATGAGGTGAATGTTAAAGAATAAGTAGGAGGTAGCCCATTAGATGAGGGTCAGAGAAAGATGAAGAGAGAATAGCACAGTCAGATACCTAGTTGGGTTATGCTACAATTTTTTTTTTTGAGACAGAGTCTCTCTCTGTTGCCTGGACTAGAGTGCCGTGGCATCAGCCTAGCTCACAGCAACCTCAAACTCCTGGGATCAAGCAATCCTTCTGCCTCAGCCTCCCGAGTAGGTGTGATTGGAAGCATGTGCCACCATGCCTGGCTAATTTGTTCTATTTTTGGTAGAGATGGGGTCTGGCTCTTGCTCAGGCTGGTCTAGAACTCCTGAGCTCAAACGATCCGCCTGCCTCTGCCTCCCAGAGTGCTAGGATTACAGGTGTGAGCCACCGTGCCCGGCTGGGTTATGCTACAATTATAATGTCCCAGTGATAAACCAAGACTGCTGGCTCTAACTTGGAAGGTACCTACAATAGTTCATTCACTGGAGAACAGAGGGACTAATGACATGGGAAAAATATATTTCTTAGTATCTTATTAACTGGCAGTTATGAAAAAAATAGTCTGTTTTTATAGATGAGACAGAGAAACCTTTTCTTTATCTAAGTCTCAAGCTTGGTAAGTGGAAGGTCTGATACCCCTTGGATAATTATTTGTCCTTCCACCAAGACCAATGAACATGCCACTCTTGGAATACAAAGAGGGCTCCTGACCAGCTGCTGATATAGCAGGTCCTTTAGGCCACATTCCCTGGGATGTTTGGCCATACTTACTCTTGCACAGCCTTTCTTGATGACAAAAGTTCATGTTCACAAATTGGTAATATGTTTGAATTTGCTGTTTATCACAGAAGGATGATTTTCAGATGTATGCAAAATATTGTCAGAATAAGCCCAGATCAGAGACAATTTGGAAGAAGTATTCAGAATGCGCCTTTTTCCAGGTAAAGTAATTATTCAAGTATTGGATATACTCTTTCTGGAAGATATTGGGATATTTCTTATTTATAAATTCATTTTCAACTTTAAGTTACATATGCATATAAGTTAAAGAGCAATTCTGTCCTCCTGAAAACACATACACATGCACATAGGTACACATGCACACAAACACGTATTTGCTGCTCCCTAGAGGCACCTGCTTTCAGTACTTTTAGCTACATCTTTTGGTATTTCCTTCCATATCTCCAAATGACATGCTTATCTTCCTCCTTTCTACCATGGAAGGGGAGAATTTAGCTCTCTTTCACTGATTTCCACGCCATCACCACATACACAAATGCTTTTCTTCCAATATAGTTAGATTGTAATTTTCACTAGATTGATATACAGTGTTAATTTATTAAGACTGTGTAATTTCTCTGCTCACGAGTCATGTGGTATATTATGGTTGCTTTCCCTTCCTGTTTGTTTGCCTTGCAATTGTCTTTTTACTCAGTTTTCTAGGTTCTTATCCTTATTCTACCCCAACCTCTTCTAGTTGTGAGAGTTATAAAAATCTTCTCAGTAAATTTAAGCACATTTGATTTTTTCTGAATTTCATCTTCTTGAAGGAATTTTTCCTAAAGTTTTCTGACCTGCTCGTCTAGATTCACTTGGCCTATTGCACAGCTGTCCTTTGGGAATCTTGGTGAATATCGCCATGGGGATTCTTTTCACTTGTCTGTTCCATAGGGTCTCCTGCTTTCTAGGTGCCATGTTTCCATTTTTCTTGTTTCTCTCTCTTGTTTGGTGGAACACAGCCTCCAGTAGTTTTACTAGGAAAGTATGCACAATAGATAAAAGTTTTTGAGAGTGTATGTGTCTACAAATTTCTTTATTCTACCTAACACTTGATTGCTAGCTTGGCTGGCTATAGAATTCTAGGTAAGAAATAATTATACTCAGAATTTTGAAAGTATTGCTTCATTGTCTTCTAGCTTTCAGTGTTGCTGTTCAGAAATCTGATGCTATTTTGATTTTTTTTTTCCTTTGCAGGTGACCTAATTTTTGTCTTCTGAAAGCTTATGGGAACTTCTTTTATCCTCAGGGTTTGAATGTTGGCACTATTTTCATCCATTATGTTAGTCTCATGGTGATCACTTTGAATTTGGAAATGCCTGTTCAGATTGACTCAGATTTTTTTTTTATTTTCTCAATTCAATTTTCCCCATTTGCTCTTTCTGGAATTTCTATTGTACAGATGTTGGATATCCTGGACAGGTTCTGTAATTATCTTTTTGCTCTATTTTCCATTCTTTGTCATTGTCTTCTGCTTTCTGGATTTAAATTCCAGTACTTCTATTTAGGGTTTCATTTCTGCCATCATATTTTTCATTTTGAGGAGCCCTCATTTTTTTTTGTTCCCTCAATATTCCCTTTAATAGAATCCTGTTTTCATTTATCTATTCAAACATAATAATAGTTTCCTTTTAAAAATGGCTTTCTTTTCCCTACATGGTTTCTGTTGCCTTCAATTTTTTTTTTTTTTTAGTTTTTTTCTTTTACTTCATTTGGTTCCTGTGACTCATCTTAGATGCTATCCTCAAATGTTTTAGTGATACTTGTCTGTCTACTTACATGAGGAGTAAACACTAGAAAGCTCATTGGAAGTTTCCAATGCATGTGTGGGTTTATTGACCATGGTGCTATGGATATATCACATTTTATTTATCCATTCATCAATTGATGGACATTTGCATTTCCACTTTTTGGTTATTCTGACCAATGCTGCTATGAAAGTTTTTGTACAAGCTTTTGCATAGACATGAGTTTTCATTTCTCTTGGCTATTTACCTGGGAGTGAAATTGCTGGGTCATGCGGTAACTCTATGTCTAACTTTTTGAGAAACTGCTGGACTGATTCCAAAGCTACTGCACCATTTTATATTTCTACTAGCAGTGTATGACGTTACTGATTTCTCCACACCCTCACCGACACTTGTTATTATCTAATTACTTCTTAAACAGACTTTCAACAACCATATTTTTTTGAACTTCACCTTCATCTCCCACTTTCAGAGGTATTTGCTCTATAATCCCTGAGTCTTTGTGGAGAGGAAGGACATAAATTGAATTGTTCTTGGCTTTTCCCTCTGCCAACTTGAAATTCACTTTTCTCCAATGTGCTTTGTTGTTTACCACTTGTCAGTTTGGTTTCCAGTTTCTAAATTTTGCTGAAGTTTTCTCCTTTCTCATTTTCTATGTAACTTTGAGTTCTTGCCTTTAAAAAACAACTTTTCTATCATTTTAGTTGAGTTTCACAAGTGAGGAGATCTAAGTGCATGTATCAGTCCACCGCCTTATCTATACATTGATAATTCTTGTTTGAATTAGATTGTATGTTGGATTTTATCCATATCCTGAGGAAGGCCCTAGATCTTATTGAAGTATGTCCTTCCCTAATCCCTTTTTGTTTTGTACTTCCTGTACACACATTTCATCCTAACCAGCTCCATCTGCCCTAATTATGGGTCCTACAATGTTCCCAGGACCCAGTGTCATGACCCTTGTATTTATAGTGGCAGTGGGCCAATTACTGGATGAAATATAGCATGAGTTGATGAGGGTTGTATGTTTTTTCTGATATTAAAAAATTTTGTTCTCATATCCACTCTGATTTATGTTCAGTACAACCTATTTCTTTTCTGGGCCTTGGCCTGTGGAGCTTAATCTTTTGTTAATTTTCTTAGATATATTGAAGAACTTTTTAATCATGTTAATTTAGAGTCATTCCTTGCTTTCTTACCTTTTAAGCATTCCACATCAATGTGAATTTATATGTGAGAACCTTTTAATCTTTAAAATGTTGGAATTTTCTATCTTCTAAATCCATAAAATGCTGTTTACTGTAGATTCTCAGATATACTGTCTTATAATTTCTGTACCATATATACCAGTGATTTTTCTGATAAGTTTCCTTTGAGATTTAAGAAACATTGATGCATTGGGTTAATCAGTGAACACTTGGCATTTTCACAGGTACACGTCCTAATTTAAATTTATTGGTAATTATCTTTTGATGACAGGAATGTCAAAGAAAATTAAAACACAGACTTGGTCTGGATTCCTATTTACTCAAACCAGTGCAACGAATCACTAAATATCAGTTACTGTTGAAGGTAATTATGTAAAACATTTGTTTTTTTCTTTACTTTTTTGGGTCAGATATGGCAAAGCATTAAAAAGGTAGTAGCTGACTAATAAGCACTAGAAATAGGTAGGCTCAATAACCGGGAGGGCTGGATTTAGCAGAAGTAGTGCAGCATGTTCCTTCCATTCACTGTGGCTATGCACATGTCATAGGCATAGATGTTAGGTTGTGACTATCTGGAGTCTTAGCTATGTATTCTTCATACAAGTTGTATTGATTTATGCATAATGTTTTATGGAAGAACTTTTAATATTGTTAAGAACTAAACAAATATTTGTTATAGTTTTGAGGCTGTATTTCATATGTGCTTTCTCAATGAAAGATGCAAATGACACTCCCTTAGTGTAATGTGAAAGGATGACTGAAATCTTGTGTTAAGTATAAATACAACATAGCTTGTTTTAAAATGTATTTCCATAGTGTTCTATGCTATATGCATCATGTAAAACAAATTATTGTACGTAGAGGACAAAAAAACCTGTGTAATTGCATTAAAAACTAATCTCTAATGTATCTCAATAGCTATTATTCTTCAGCTCCAAAAGCATCGAATACCCTTTGTTTTATACTTTTCAGTCACTATTCTTCTTCTTTCCCAATGTTGACATTGTTATTAAAAACAGTATTAACTCAACAAAGAGCATATAAAAGAAATTACTCCAAAAAGTGACATTATCTTTGGATTCCTGCTTGAAAGCGTGTTAGTCAAAGCTTATTCATTTTCACCAGCTATTAATATCTGCCTAATATTGGTTTAATTCTTGACTTCTAATTACAGGAACTATTAAAATATAGCAAAGACTGTGAAGGATCTGCTCAATTAAAAGAGGCACTTGACACAATGCTCGATTTACTGAAGTCAGTTAATGATTCCATGCATCAGATCTCAATAAATGGCTATATTGTAAGTAGATATTAATAATTGTTGGAATTGTAGGGGGTCAGCAATATCAATAACCCTTTCCTCTGCTTCTGGAACCAATTTAGAAATAACGTATAAGAAGCAGATAAATGGAGATCAAAATGTTAGCATTATTATTGATAATACTAAGTGGAGAATTGGCTTTAAATCAGCAACCAAATGGATTTGTGAGATTCCCCTTGTCCTCAACAGCCTGCCCCCAAGTCCGGACCTCAGGAGAGACATATTGTCCCAGAATTGCTGCTTGCCCTGGTCCAGCGTAGATAGGGAAGAAAAGGATCACGTCTTTAGAGCTTGCAGCCTTTTAACAGATTAGCTGTACCCAGTGGGGAAAGCAATCAGGATTGCGGAAGCCATGGGAGAGTTAGGCTAGCTGCAATACTGCCACATGGAGATTATGTAAAGCCAGGGAAAAGGAAGTTTCTTTTATCTTTCACCCCACAAAACTTTGTACATATGTGATGCTTGTTTTAATGTAAAAAGATAGAATGACTATATCTTTAAAAAACATGTAAATTATGCTTGAGAGTTTTAGTAGCTCAGGCTAAACACTAAAATGTTGATGTCAGAGATCTGAATGTAGCTCTGCTTTGTACTAATGGGTTTTGATTTTCCATTTTAGGGAAACTTAAATGAGCTGGGCAAGATGATAATGCAAGGTGGATTCAGTGTTTGGATAGGACACAGGAAAGGTGCTACAAAAATGAAGGATTTTGCTAGATTCAAACCAATGCAGCGACACCTTTTCTTGTATGAAAAAGCCATTGTTTTTTGTAAAAGACGTGTTGAAAGTGGAGAAGGCTCTGATAGATACCCGTCATACAGTTTTAAGCACTGCTTGAAAGTAAGACAATTTGAATTGTGTAATGTAATATTACTTCATGTGTGTATGCATGTGTGTCCCAGTTTGTACACATTTCCGTTTCATATGAATGGGTTTTATACTTTAGCTGCACATCTCTTTGTTTAAAAAAAATCTTAATTAGAAGCCTTCTACTTATGCAGAAGTCAGGTAAAGCAGAACTTCTCTGTTTAAAATTCTTGAGAGTGAAGGAATACATATAGGTTTGATAGAAATCAAATCCTTTCTTCTCTCACTACAATCCTAGGCCTTGCCCCAGGGGTCCACTAGCATCCTGCAGGGCACAATTTGAAATTCTGGGGAGTGTCCCAGGTTCCCCTAGGATCACTCTCTTACCAGTGATACTGGGTGGAATTCTCGATGTTAGCAAGGAGCCTTTTGCCACAGGTGAGACATGGAGGAAAGAGTGTCTTCCTTTTCCTCAGTGCAATTTAAAAATGCATAATGTTTGTGCTGAGCATATTTCCAGCTTCCTTTCTGTGTCCCTCCTCCATTCTTTAGCTCCAGCCTTCTTGTGTCCAAAGCCACATACTGCTGAATCCTTTTTACACTTGTCCTGTTGCATCCTTTGAAATTACTTTATCCTTTCCTATAAATAAAACTACCATTCTGTGCTAATATTAGTTTGGTATTAAAATGAGAGAAATATGATTTGAGGAAGTCACTGGCAACTCAGTGATAGATACTTCCAGCTAGTTTTGCTGTTAGACAAGAGGAACTTCCAGTTCACATGAGGCTGTATTTCATGAATTTGGTTGTTTATATCCAATGAATTTTATATTTCAAGTTTTAAATTCTAAAAGCAATATAACATTTGTTATAGAAAATTTGGAAAATAGAGAAAATTATTACCCTCAATTCCCCAACCACTATGACTTTATTTTTTTAAATTTCAGAATATTACAGGAGTACAAATGTTTTGGTTATGTGGATTGCTTTTGCACTGCTTAAGACAAAGTTGTAAGTGTTCTCATCACCCAGACAGTGTACATTGTACCTGTTAGGTATGATTTCACCCCTCTTCCCCCCTCCTACCTGCTTGATTCGCATTGAGTTTTACTTCCCACTGTGCATGCTTGCTGTTCGGTTACTTACAATTTAATAGTGAGTACGTGTGGTGTTTGTCTTTCCATTCTTGGAATGCTTCACTTAGGAGAATGGTCTCCAGTTCCATCCAGATTGTTGCAAAAGGTATTAATTCGTTTTTTATGGCTGAGTAGTACTCCATGGTGTGTGTGTGTATACATATATATGTATATATATATGTGTGTGTGTGTGTGTGTGTGTGTGTATATACACACACCCCCCCCACATTTTATTAATCCACTCAAAGTTGATGGGCACTTGGGTTGATTCCACATCTTTGCAACTGCGAATTGTGCTGCTATAAACATTTGAGTGCAGATGTCTTTATTACAAAATGTCATTTTTTTGCCTTGGGGTAAATACCCAGTAGTGGGATTGCTGGATCAAATGGTAGGTCTACTTTTAGTTCTTTGAGGTATCTCCATATTACTTTCCATAGAGACTGAACTACTTTGCAGTCCCACCAGCAGTGTTTTGTAAGTGTTCCTTTCTCTCCACATCCACGGAGACATCTATTGTTTTGGGACTTTTTGATAAAAGCCATTCTTACTGAGGTTAGGTGATATCTCATTGTTGTTTTAATTTGTATTTCCCTGATGATTAGTGACCTTGAGCATTTTTTCATATGTTTATTGGCCATTTGTCTATCTTCTTTTCTGTTCGTGTCTTTTCCCACTTTTTTTTTTTTATTTCAGGAAATTATGGGAGTACAAACATTTTGGTTACATTTTATGTTTTTGCCTCTCCCTAGCAAGGGTTAGAGGTATGCTCCTCCCTTCCACAATGCTCACCGCATCCCTCAGTTGTGGGTCTACTCCCCCAACCCCCTAACCCACCACCACCACCATTTGAGCACCAGAGTGTTAATCAGTCAGTACCAATTTGATGGCGAGTATATGTGGGGCCCATTCTTCCAGTCTTGTGTCACCTCACTTCGAATAATGGGCTAAAGCTGAATCCAGGAAAATATAAGCGGTGCTAGATCACTGTCTTCTCTTATAATTGAGTAATATTCCATTGTATACATATACCAAATTTTAATAATCCACTCATGACTTTCACTCACTTTTTGATGGGGTTTGATTTTTTTTTCTTGCTGATTTGCTTGAGTTCTTTCTAGAATCTGGTTATTAGCCTTTTATCGGATATATAGCATGCAAATATTTTCTCCCATTCTGTAGGTTGTCAGTTCGCTCTAATGCTTGTTTCCCTGGCTGTGCAGAAGCTTTTTAATTTAATCAAGTCCTATTTATTTATTTTTGTTGCTACTGTGATTGCCATTGGAGTCTTCCTAAATTCTTTGCCTAGGCATATATCTTTTTTTCCCCCCAGAAACGTTTTGGTTACATAAATTGCTTTTGTACCATTTGAGTCAAAGTTATAAGTGTGCCCATCCCCCAGATAGCATGCATTGTACCTGTTAGGTGTGAATTTATCCATCCTCTCCTCTCCCTCCCACCTGCTTGATTTCCGATGAGTGTCATTTCCATATGTGCACATAAGTGTTGATCGATTAGTTCCAATTTAAGGGTGACTACATGTGGTGTTTATTTTTCCATTCTTGTGATACTTCACTGAGAAGAATGGTCTCAGTGTTTGCTTGTCTGAAAAAGTCTATTTCCTCCTCCTATAAGAAACTTAGTTTTGCAGTATACAAAATTCTAGGCTGGCAGTTGTTCTGTTTAAGAAGACTGAAGATGGGGCCCCAGTTCCTTCTGGTTTGTAAGGTCTCAGGTGAGAAGTCTACAGTTAGTCTGATGGGTTTTAGTTTATAGTTTACTTGATGTTTTCACCTCATGGCTCACTGGAGTTCCTCCTTCGTTTTAATGTTGGCCAGTGTAATGAGTATATGTCATGGTGATTGCCTTTTTGCAGTGAATCTCCCAGGTGTTTGTTGATCTTCTTGTACCTGGATATCTAAATTTCTAGCAAGATCAGGGTAGTTTTTTTCATTTATTCCCTCACATAGGTTTTCCAACCCTTGTGTATTTTCTTCTTCACCCTCAAATGCCTATGATTATTATGTTTGGCCTCATTACATAATCCCATGTTTCTTATAGGCTTTGTTCATTTTATTTCTCTGTTCTTTATCTTTGATTGACTTGTTTCCTTTGAAGGTGTTGTCTTCAAGCTCTGAGATTCTTCTGCGTGGTCTAGTCTATTCTTAAAACTTTCCACTGTGTTTTGTATTTCCTTGAATGAATTTTTCATTTCTATAAGTTCTATTTGATTCTTTTTTTTCATTATTGAAGTATAATTTACATATCATGCCTTTACTCCATTTTAAGTGTACAATTAAATGGTTATCAGTAAATTTACCAAGTTGTACAGCTATTCACATAAATCAGTTTTAGAGGATTTCCTTCCCCCTGTTGAGATCCCTAAGTCTCATCCCCAACTACATTTCAAGCATGCCCCTCCCCTCCACAGTGCTCACCACATCCCTCAGATGTGGGTCTACCCCCCTCTCCCCGAATCCCTAGTGAACACTCCCACCATTTGAGCACCATAGTGTTAATCAGTCAGTACCAATTTGATGGCGAGTACATGTGGGGCCCATTCTTCTGATCTTGTGTCACCTCACTTTGAATAATGGGCTCAAGCTTAATCCAGGATAATATAAGTGGTGCTAG
>CAUYRT010060798.1:0-11753 GCA_963574885.1 Lepilemur ruficaudatus
TTTTTTTTTTTTGAGACAGAGTCTCACTTTGTTCCCTGGGCTAGAGTGCCGTGGCGTCAGCCTAGCTCACAGCAACCTCAGACTCCTGGGCTCAAGCAATCCTTCTGCCTCAGCCTCCCGAGTAGCTGGGACTACAGGCACACGCCACCATGCCCGGCTAATTTTTTCTATATATTTTAGTTGGCCAATTAATTTCTTTCTATTTTTAGTAGAGACAGGGTCTTGCTCTTGCTCAGGCTGGTCTCGAACTCCTGAACTCAAACAATCTGCCTGCCTCGGCCTCCCAGAGTGCTAGGATTACAGGCGTGAGCCACTGGGCCCGGCCTACTTTCCATTTCTTTTTTGCTGTTAATACATAATAGTTGTACATATTTATGGGGTACATGTGATATTTTGATACATGCATACAGTGTATAATTATCACATCAGGGTTATTGGGATAGCCTTCACTTCAAACATATGTCACTTCTTTGCCCTGGGAGCATTTCTAATCTTCTCTTCTAGCTCCTTTTTTTTTTTTTTTGAGACAGAGTCTCACTCTGCTGCCCGGGCTAGAGTGCCGTGGCATCTGCCTAGCTCACAGCAACCTCACCCTCCTGGGCTCAAGCGATCCTTCTGCCTCAGCCTCCCAAGTAGCTGGGACTACAGGCATGAGCCACCATGCCCGGCTAATTTTTTTCTCTCTCTATTTTTTTTTAATTGGCCAATTAATTTGTTTCTATTTTTAGTAGAGACGGGTCTCGCTCTTGCTCAGGCTGGTTTTGAACTCCTGACCTTGAGCAATCCTCCCGCCTCGGCCTCCCAGAGTGCTAGGATTATAGGTGTGAGCCACCGCGCCTGGGCTTCTTCTAGCTCTTTTGAAATATACAATAAATTATTGTTAACTATAGTTGTCCTTACTAAGCTATTGAACACTACAACTTATTCCTTCTATCTGTGTTATTGTGCCCATTAACCAATCTCCTCACCTCCGACTCCCCAGTACCTTTCTCAGCCTCTAGTAACCACTGTTCTACTCTCTACCTCCATGACATCAATATTTTTAGCTCCTACATATAAATGAGAACATGTGACACTTACCTGTGTCTGACTTGTTTCACTTAACATAATGTCCTCCAGCTCCATCCATGTTGCTGCAAATGACAGGATCTCATTGTTTATGGCTGAATAATATTCCATTGTGTATATACACCACATTGCTTTTATCCATTCATCTGCTGATGGGCACTTAGGTTGATTCCATATCTCGGTTATTGTGAATAGTGCTGCAATAAACACGGGAGTGCAAGTATCTCTTCGATATACTAATTTCTTTTCCTCTGGATATATTCCCAGCAATGGGATTGCTGGATCATATGGGAGTTCTAATTTTAGTTTTTTTGAGGAACCTCCATGTTTTCCATAGTGGCTGTATTAGTTTACATTCCCATCAACATGTGTGAGTGTTCCCCTTTCTCTGCATCCTTGCCAGCATTTGTTATTTTGTCTTTTTGATAATAGCCATTTTTTTGTGGGGCTAAATTCTAAAAGAGCTGTAAGACTATAATAATGATCATTTGTAACCAGAGTGAGATGGTACCTCATTGCAGTTTTGATTTGCATTTCCCTAATGATTAGTGATGTTCACCTTTTTTCCATATATTAATACTTGTTGGCTAATTGTATGTTTTCTTTTCTTTTTTTTTTTTTTGAGACAGCAGAGTCTCACTGTGTTGCCGGGCTAGAGTGCCATGGTGTCAGCCTAGCTCACAGCAACCTCAAACTCCTGGGCTCAAGCAATCCTTCTGCCTTAGCCTCCCAAGTAGCTGGGACTACAGGCATGTGCCACCATGCCCGGCTAATTTTTTTCTATATATTTTTAGTTGTCCAATTAATTTCTTTGTATTTTTAGTAGAGATGGGGTCTTGCTCTTGCTCAGGCTGGTTTCGAACTCCTGACCTTGAGCAATCCGCCCACCTCGGCCTCCCAGAGTGCTAGGATTACAGGTGTGAGCCACTGCGCCCGGCCTAATTGTATGTTTTCTTTTCAGAATTCTCTATTTACATTTTTTGTCCATTTTAAAATCAGATTTTTTTTCTGTTCTTTGAATTCCTTATATATTCTGGTTATTAATCCCTTATCAGATGGATAGTTTATAAATATTCTCTCCCACTCTGTAGGTTGTTTCTTCACTTTATTGATTGTTTCTTTTGCCCTGCAGAAACTTTTTAGCTTGATGTGATCCTATTTGTCTATTTTTGCTTTTGTTGCCCATGCTTTCGTGGGCTTACCCCAGAAATCTTTGCCCAGACCAATGTCCTGAAGCACTGGTAGTTTTATAGTTTCAGGGTTTACATTTAAGTCTTTAGTCCATTTTGATGTGATTTTTGTATATGATGAGAGATAATGGTCTGGTTTCATTCTTCTGTACATGGATATCCAGTTTCCCCAGCACCGTTTATTGAAGCGACTATCCTTCCCTCATTGTATATTCTTGGTGCTTTTGTTGAAAATGAGTTGGCTATAAATGCATGATTTATTTTTGGGTTCTCTATTCTGTTCCATTTGTCTATGTGTCTGCTTTTTTCTTTGTCAGTACCGTGCTGTTTGGATTACTTTGGATTTGTGGTATATTTTGAAGTCAAGTGGTGTGATGCCTTGAGCTTTGTTCTTTTGGCTCAGGATTGCATTGTCTATTCAGGGTCTTTTGTGGTTCCATATGAATTTTAGGATTTTTTTTTTTTTTTTTTAGACAGAGTCTCACTGTGTTGCCTGGGCTTGAGTGCTGTGGCGTCAGCCTAGCTCATAGCAACCTCAAACTCCTGGGCTCAAGCAATCCTTCTGCCTCAGCCCCCGAAGTAGCTGGGACTACAGGCATGTACCTCAGGCTGGTCTCCTTAGCTCAAGCGATCCTCCAGCCTTGGCCTCCCAGAGTGCTAGGATTACAGGCGTGAGCCACCGTGCCCAGCCCGAATTTTAGGATTTAAAAAAAATTTTTGTGAAGAATGTCATTTGTATTTTGATAGGGTTTGCATTGAATCTGTAGATTGCTTTGGGTAGTACATTTTAACAATATTAATTCTGCCAGTCCATGAGCATGGGATTTTTTTCCTCTTTTTTCTTGTGTCTTCTTCAATTTCTTTCTTCAATGTTTCATAGTTTTCGTTGTAGAGAGCTTTCACTTTTTGGTTAAATTTATCCCTAGGGTTTTTTGTTTTTGTAGCTATTGTAAATAAGATTGCTTTCTTGATTTTTTATTTTATTTTATTTTTTTTTAAACTTCAATCTCTGTAGAGACTGTCAAAAATTGCCAATGCTGACTATATTTCAAGTCGTCATGGCAGGGTATTGGGAAAAGTTTTCTATTAGCAATAATCAGGCCTCGGACAAACCTCATTTGGCTATGATACTGCCACTGTGCAGAGCTGCTTTCTTGATTTTTATTTCAGATTGTTCACTGTTGGCATATATAAATACTATTGATTTTTGTATGTTGATTTTGTGTCTAGCAAATTTATTCAAATTTATCAGTCCTGACAGCTTTTTGGTGGAGGTTTAAGGTTTTTCTAAATATAACATCATGTCATCTGTGAACAAGGCTAATTTGACTTCTTCCTTTCTAATTTAGATGCTGTTTATTTCTTTCTCTTGCTTAATTGCTCTGGCTAGGAGTTCTGGTACTATGTTGAAAAAAACTGGTGAAAGTGGGCATCCTCTTGTTGTTACAAATCTTAGAAGAAAGGCTTTCAATTTTTCCCCATTCAGTATGATGTTAGCTATGGGTTTGTCATATATGGCATTTATTATTTTTGAAGTATATTCTTTATATACCCAGTTTGTTGGAGTTTATCCTGAAGGGATGTTGAATTTTATTGAATGCTTTTCCAACATCTATTGAAAAGACATATGTTTTGTGTCCTTGGTTCTGTTAATGTGCTGTATCACATTTGTTGATTTATACATGTTGAACCATCCTTACATCCCTGGGATGATTCCCACTTTCTCATGGTGAATTATCTTTCTTCTTTTATTTATTTATTTGCTGGAGCCTCAGTCTTTAATCAGGCAGAGTGTCATGCACGCACACACGCATGCACTCAGGTTTCAGATCTTGTGGACAGCTGCAATGTTGGCACTGTACATGTGCTCTTCAAACTTTATGATCTCGTCTTCCAGCAAGTAGGTCCTCACCTTGTCATCCTCCACCACACACTGAATCTGCAGCTTACAGCATCAGCTTGGAGCCCTACCAGCCCAGCCCATCCAGCTGGATGGAGCACACACAGGCCTCCAGCTGGGCCATATCTGTTTTATCATCCCAAGGCTTGACGTCCAGGAGGATGGAGGACTTGGCCAGCAGTGCAGCCTTCTTGGCCTTTTCTTTATACTGCCGCAGCCTCTCCTCCTGCAGCCAGGCTGCCTCCTTGTTCTCCTCTTTGTTGTCGCCACCAGTCAGGACAATGTAATCATCCTCAGCATGTGTGGCTGCCTTCTTGGTTGGGGACTCCACTTGGCGCATGAGAGAGACAAGCTGGATTGTGGGGCTGCGGCCTGGTGGGTGGGCAATCTTTTCTCAGGTACTCTCAGCCCAGCCTCCAGCTTGAAGATCACCTGCTGCAGATCCTGCACCACGTCTGGTAGGTTCTGTTTCTCTACTTCCAGGCTGGCGATCTGGAGAACAAGCTTGCTGTGGTCTCCACTAGGCCTGCTGGAGGCCCTGGGGCCAAGCTTCTGGCCAGGGGTTTCAGTATGTTCTTTCTGGCTCCCACAATGTCTCAGAGGATCACAGTGGCGCCATTCTCCTGGTGGGAGTAGCCAACCACATGCGGTTCATCTGCTCATAGAATTTCCTTTCTGTATCATCACATGTGAACTTGCTGAACCAGATCTTCTCATGGACCAGGAAGTTTGTAGCCACTTTTCTGATGTCAGCCAAGGATGTGGTGATCAAAGTCAGGGGACTGGGCTGATGCAAGGGTGTGAATGATCTCTTAAACATGTCGTGGAATTTGGTTTGCTAGTATTTGGTTGTGGATTTTTGCGTCGATGTTCATCAGGGATATTGGCCTGTAGTTTTCTTTGTTGTTGTGTCCTTGTCTGGTTTTGGTATTGGGTAATGCTTACTTTGTAGAGAGAGTTTGGAAGTGGTCCATCCTCTTCAGTTTTTTGAAATAGTTTGAATAGAATTGATATTAGTTGTTTTTTACATATTTGGTAGAGTTCAGCAGTGAAACAATCAGGTCCTGGGCTTTTCTTTGATGGGAGACTGGTTATTATGGCTTCAATCTCATTACTCCTTATTGGTTTGTTAAGGTTTTCTATTTGTTCATGGTTCAATCTTGGTAGGTTGTACGTATGTGGGGATTTATCCATTTCTTCTAGGTTTTCCATTTGTTGGCAGATAGTTGTTCATAATAATCTCTAATGATCCTTTGTATTTCTGTGGTATCAGTTGTAATGTCACTTTTTCATTTCTGATTTTATTTATTTGTATCTTCTCTCTTTTTTTTCTTAGTATAGCTACAGGTTTGTTGGTTTTGTTTATCTTTTCAAAAATTCAACTTTTTGTTTCCTTGACATATACATATTTTTTTTAAGTCTCAATTTCATTTGTTTCTGCTTTAACCTTTATTATTTCTTTCTACCTGTTACTCTTTCTCAAATCCCTCTTGAAGGCCAGTAACTATTATATTTGCTTTGTTGAGGCTATGTTCTAGATTTTGTAGGTGTTCTTCATTCCTTTTTATTCTTTAATTTTTTTTCTCCTCCTGTGTGTTTTCAAATAGCCTGTCTTCGAGTTCACTTATTCTTTCTTCTGCTTGATCAATTCTTCTGTTGAGACCGTCTGTTGCATTTTTTGGTTCAGCCCATGTATTTCTCAGTTCCAGGATTTCTGTTTGATTTTTAAAATTATTATGTCAATCTCTTTGTTAAGTTTCTCTGATAAATTTCTGAATTGCTTTTCTGGGTTATCTTGGAGTTTGCTGAGTCTCTGCCTTGCTAGGGTTGGTAACTGGCCCTTTGTTTTGTCCATTTGGGGAGGTCACAGTTCCCTGTTCGCTGTTGTTTCTTATGGATGTACATCTACTTCTTCCCGCTGAAAGATGGTTCACTGTCTGGGCTTGGTTTGGTCTTTCTAGAGTAGGTCTGCTTAGAGATTCTGTGCGGTTTGTCTGTTGAGTTCGCTTAGCCCTATATCACTGCCCCCTTTTGGGCACTAGAGGGAGCCCTTAGTCCAGATTTGCTGCAGTTCCACAAAGGTTTCAAGTGCCTCGTGGTGGCTGGGTTCTGTAATTCCAGCTACTTGGCAGGCTGAGAAGGGAAGATGGCTTGAAGCTGAGAGTTTGAGACCAGTCTGGGCAACATGGCTAGACCCCATCTCTAAAAAAAAATTAACCAGGTTGGTGGTGGCCTGCACCTGTAGTCCCAGCTACTCAGGAGGCTAAGGTGAGAGGACTCGTAGAGCCCAGGAGTTTGAGGCTGCAATGAGCTATCATCACACCATTGCATTCCAGCCTGAGCAACACAGTGAGACCTTGTCTCTAAAAAAAACCCCCAAAATTCGAAGCACTGCCCATCCTGGCTATGTGGGAAGGTTGGCTAGGGGTTTGTGACCAGAAGATCCGTGGAGCGTGCTTCCTACCGTACGGTGCTGCTGAACTGCCTCTTTGACTTGGCATCTGCTTTGGCTGATACGAAGAGCAGCCCATGAGTTTTGTGCACTGGGGTTGCTAGCGCCACCTGCACCGATTGTCTCCAGCTGCCCTTGGGGTTTTTTCTCTCTACAGGCACTCATCGTGCTTCCCATGGGTTGAGGCAGAAACCGCTTTTTTTGCAAGGGAACCCAAGATGGGAGAGAAGCTGGATGTCCCCCTCAATCTCACTTTTTCCGGTGCAGACCCTGAGACCCAAGGGGACTTTTCCATGTAGTGCCTGGCAGCTTGGGGAAGGGGCATTGCGGGTGGAGAAGTCGGTTTGTCTTACCATCTGCTTGCAATTTTTCACTTCTCTGTATCCCTAAGGATCATCACAGCTTTAGCCTTGAGTTCTGGAACATTGCTGGTGATAACCTTGGCACTGGACAGTTATTTTTGGTTTTCTGTGTAGGAGAGTGAAGCCAGATTGCTTTTACTCTGCCATTGTGGTGATGTCATTCTGACCTGCTTTTTATTTCTTAAATTCTTTTTTTTCTCTGTATTTCATTTGAGAGCATTTCTATTGCTATGCCTTCAGGTTTGCAAATCTTCTGTGATGTCTAATCTGTTGTGAATCCCATTCAATGTGTGTATGTGTGTATGTTTTAAATCTGAGATACTGTAGTTTCACTTCTGGAAATTTGATTTGAGTCTTTTAAAAAAAATCCTCCATGTCTCCACTTAACTTTTTGAACATATGAGAAATACAGTTATAATGTCTGTTTCAATGTCCTTCTCTGATAATTCTAATGTCTGTATCATTCTGGGTTAATTTCAATGGATTGATTATTCTCCCCATTATGGGTCTTGTTTTCTTGCCTCTGTAAATACCTGATAATCATTGATTAAATGCCAGACATTATGAATTGTTCCTTTTGGGCACTGGATATTTTTGTATATGTATAATTTTTGGTTTATTCTGACATGTAGTTGAGTTACTTGGTAAGAGATTCTTCGGGTCTAGCTTTCGTGATGTGTGAGGCAGGCGCAGGAACTGTTCAGTCTCGGGCTGAGCACCCTCTACAACTGAGACCATACCCTCCTGAGTACTCTACCCAGTACCCTGTCAATTTAAATTTTCCAGTCTGGTTCTGTTGGGGCCAGACACTGTTCTAGGCTTTATGCGAGCACCAGCCACTGTTCCTTCTATTCCTTTCGAATAGTTAGTTCTTTCCCCAGCCTCAGGGGTTTTTCTAACACACATGCGCTGATCAAGTACTCTGGTACTGAGCTGGCTACGCGAGGAAGAGCCTGTGCAGATCCCTGGAGTTCTGAATCTGCGCAGCTCTCTTCTCTCTGACGCTCTGTCCTATCTACTCCAGCTGCTTTGTCTCCCTGGCATCTCAGCTCTGTCTCCTCAACTCAGGGAACCTGCCTGGCTCTGCCTGTTGTCCTTCCTGTTCTGTGGCTGGAAGTCCCAAGGTAGTAAGCTGGGGCAATCACAGGGCTTAGCTCATTTATTTCTTTGTCTCAGGGATCACTGTCCTTCATTTCCTGATGTCCAGTGTCTTACAAACCATTGTTTCCTGTATGTTGTCTATTTTTCCCCCCAGGTGGGAGAGTACACAAAGTCTCTATTACTCTATCTTGTCCAGAAGCATAAAACTTCATTTGACCACTTTAGTTTTGAACTAGGCCAAGCAAATTCCTGGATGGCTTAGAAGATGTCACTAGAGGAGTGCCAGAGCATCCCTGAAGATTTGCAGCCAGTTCCTGTTCTCATGATTCATGTAGTAAATGCATCATTTTCCACACAAGCTGGGTGTGGATGGTATTATAGGTGAAGGTGACATGTCTGGTTCTGTGGTTCCACGATGGAGTCCTCAAGGATATACACCCAGTGGGTGGCACTGGCAGTAAAAAGTCTCTCTGCCTAATGGGGTATCTGCTTGGTTTTGGTGAGGGGCCCCTGGAACAGGGGCCTCTGGACAGAGTTACTTCCTAGTTTCTATGTCTTCCATCAAAACATGTTTGTTACAGGGGTGCAAGCATCATTATTAGGAAGCAATAAACACTTGGTCCCAGGAGCTCTGGAGCACTTGCTGGCCCAGAAAATTCCTCATGATTGTACCAGGTGAGGAGAGCTTAGGACATGAGCAGAATCGGGGCTATGGAGGACACCTGGAGGCCAGGCTGGGCAATGGTCGGTGCACATCTCCTGGGCTCCCAGCTCCATCACCACTCAGCAGCCCCTATGAGGGGCTGTCAAGCTGTATTGACAGTTTATTTTAAAAGAAAACTATAGCTTGAGTCTAATCATGCGAAAGCAATCACATAAATCCAGAATTGAGGACATTCTTACAAGCAACTGGCGTGCGATCTCTAATACATCAATGTCTTGAAAGATAAAAAGAGGTGTGTGTGTGTGTGTGTGTGTGTGTGTGTGTGATGATGGTGGGTGAGGCTGTTCTAGCTTAGAGGAAACTAAATAGCCATGACAATCAAATGTCATATACGAACTTTAATTGGATTCTGAAATCAGGAAATAAACCCAGCTATAAGAGTTTAAAAACTTTTTATCTAGTTTTGATATTATATCCACATTAAATTCCTTGGGTGTGGTAATGGTATTATGATTATGGAGGAGAATGTCCTTGTTTTTTAGGCTGAAATATCAAATAATGCTGAAATGCTACCATTTACTTTCAAATGGTTCAGCAAGGAAAAAATATATGTTATATATGTATATAAATGCACACCTACGTACATATACACATTGGCAAGTGCAAAGGCCCTGAGGAAGAAAAAGGCTGCCATATTTCCAAATACAAAGAAAGACAGTGAGGAGGAGAGTGGTAAGTGATGGGAATGTGGATATAGACAGGGGCCAGGTCCCAAAGGGTTTTATTAGATGTTAAAGATATTTTATTTTAAAGGTAATGAGAACACTTTGGAGCACGGACTCATGGAATCAGATTTATGTTTTACTATCCCGTTATTCATCTCACTTCTCCCCACACACCCAGGAAGTGTGTTTTCAGGTCCCTGCAGTTGCCACAGTCATGGAAAGGATTTTGTACCTTATAGTCATGTAGCTGTCCCCTCTCCACCCCATCTCTCTGGTGGCCAAACATGGGGCCTTTGTGGTCCTGGTGGTTCTTGCTTCCTGGAACCAAGGGGCTTCCCTGTCAAGTCACCCACTTCCAAGAAGGTAATTATAGGCCACATTCACAAAAAGGAGCCATGCCTCACATCAGGGAGGTGTGGCTGTGGGGAGCAGCCAGGCCTCTTGTGGCTGGGGAAGAGGAAGATCTGTAGACAGAGCTTAAAACAAGCAACAGCCTATTGTTGGAAATTGGCAACAAATAATTCTTAGAATGGAGAATTCTCAAGAGGGCTGGGGGCTCATTGCTTTCATTTTGTACTGGGATCTGTGTGTCTTTCCCCCGCTCTGGGCCTCCCTGATAGCATTTAACAGTGTCATACTCCTGGCATGCCTGTCCTTCCATCCCAAACCTGTAGCCAAATCCCCTTATTCTCCTTTCTGGAGAGCAAGGCTGGAGAAAAAGCACACAGTTGGGTAGTTTGGGGCCATAGGAGGAAAACAGTTGTGTGCTGGCCTTGGCCCTTGCAGGTTCTCAGGAGCCTACTGCGTGCCTCCCTTCTCAACTCTGCATTCCATGATACCTTGTCAACTTGAAATTGGCCTTGCTGGGAATATTTACACAATGGTAGTTGGCAAATACTATAAATCAGGGTTTCCTGTCTAGAACCAGAGGCCAGTTGTTAAATATCTGTGAATTGTTGTGTTAACTGAAGAAATAATAAGTTTCATAATTTGGAAAGGAGAGCTTTATTTCTCATAAAGTTTTGCAGCCTGTGGGTGGCCATTCTGCCAGGCTGGAAATTCCACTTAAAATCTCAATAGGACTTGCCAAAAGGTAATTTGAAGGAACAAGTTAAATATGGCTTAGAAAATTTTAATTGAAAAAAAGGTTAAAAAGGATACATCATATTTTAAGCTGTTTTATAAAGCCACTATTAGTTTGGTAATGTTAAGAGAATTTGAAGACCAAAGAAACAGAATAGAGAGGCCCTAAACAGATTCCAGAATAAAGCACTTTCTAAATGTCTAAGGAAGCATCTGAAATGAATGGGGAAGGTAGAGACCATCCAATAGGATGGTGTTGTGTTCTGCAAGTAGCATGGCCTCCTTTGGAGGGGGTGATGATTCTTTGCATGATTCATCTGGGGAAGTGGCAAGATGTTGTAGAGCAAACTGGAACTTGGAAATCAGAGGGAATTGTAATCTCTCTCTGAATTTTCTCTTCTTGGAGTCAGGCCAGTGTTTCTCAGCATGAGATGTGTCATCCACGAAGAGAGTGTAAAAGAAAAATGATGATGGAAATCCTGGTAAAAAAGTGTTAAACAGATTTAACACAGGATCTCTCAGGACCTTTAATATGAATCTCCAAGAAAGGTGTACAGCATGAAATATTTCACAAACCTGTTTAATCTTGGAACCCTTTTTTGGAAAGAGCATACTGGACTAGTATTCCATGCAACACACTTTGGTAAGTCTGGGTCTGTCTTAAAAGGAGAGGGGATATTTTGGCAGGTATATTATAGGTATTCTTGATTAGAAACCACAAACCCATGTTTGCATAATTTAAGCATAATAGGAATTATTTATTATTTATTGGGAGGGTGACCATTTGCTCTCAGACTCAATGGGAAGGCTTGAAATGGGGGCAGGACCAAAGAAGAATGGGATCAGAGAAGACCCTCAAGATGTCCCTTGCAGAATCCCAGACATCTCTGAAATAGTGCATTACTGTCTCAGTCACGCGGGTGGTGGTATCTGATTGCCTGATCCTGGGAAATACGCCTGAGCTCCAGCTGCCAGGCAGTTGGGAAGAAGAAATACCTGATTTCCTGATTTCCTTTGTCTTCTAACTAGGAGTTGGGGTCTTATCTACCACAGATTTCGAGATTCGTCTTTTTTTTTTTTTTTTTTTTTGAGACAGAGTCTCACTCTGTTGCCCAGGCTAGAGTGAGTGCCATGGCGTCAGCCTAGCTCACAGCAACCTCAAACTCCTGGGCTCAAGCAATCCTTCTGCCTCAGCCTCCCAAGTAGCT
>CAUYRT010060801.1:0-15511 GCA_963574885.1 Lepilemur ruficaudatus
AAGTGCCCATCAATACATGAGTGGATTAATAAAATGTGGTATATGTATACCATGGAGTACTATTCAGCTATAAGAAACAACAGTGATATAGCACCTCTTGTATTTTCCTGGATAGAGCTGGAACCCATTCTACTAAGTGAATTATCCCAAGAATGGAAAAATAAGCACCACATGTACTCACCATCAAATTGGTTTCACTGATCAACACCTAAATGCACATATAGGAATAACATTTATCAGGCATTGGGCAGATGGGAGGGAGGAGGAAAGGATGGGTATATACATACATAATGAGTGCGATGAGCACTGTCTGGCGGATGGACACGCTTGAAGCTCTGACTTGGGGGGAGTAAGGGAAATATATGTAACCTAAACATTTGTACCCCCATAATATGATGAAATAAAAAAAGAAATTTTCATAATTTACAAATTATGCAGTCTAAGCTATTTTATTATAGCAATAGGAATTGACTAAGGCAAATAGAAATTTATTTCTCACCAGAGAAATATGTTGCTGAAATTGAAAAAGAAAAAAATGAAAAGAAGAAACAAAAGAAAGCAGCATGATGAAATCAAATTTCCTTGCTTGTAATAATTTTTAAACTCAAATCATGGTTGAGTCTCAATGATGTGTAGGCATTTCCATTCCATTTATCACCTATTCATACTGTCTGCATGTCCTACAATAAACTTCCGTATTTTTTAACCTTAAAAAGAAAAAAAAAAAAAAGATCCAAGATCAAGGTGCTGGAAGGGTTGGTTTCTCCTGAGGCCTCTTTCTTTAGCTAGTAGATGGACTTTTTTTTTTTTCCTGTGTCTTCACATGGACTTTCTTTGTGTTTGTGCATTCTCTTCCTCTTCTTACAAGGACACTGGTCCTATTAGATTAAAACCCCACCCTTAGGCCATCATTGAATCTTAATTATCTTTTTAAAGACCCTATCTTAAAGCATAGTCACATTGGGAATTCACATAGGACTTCAACTTATGAATTTGAGGACAAGGGGCACAATTCAGTCCATAACAGTAACTGAGCAACTTTTAATTGTGTTTGCTCACTTAGATTTGTGTCAGTTTCTTTGTCCTGGCATGATGATTATCACTTTCACGGACACAATTACCCTTGGCCAATGTCAAAATTAATTTTAAAATAATTTTTAGCTATTTTAAATTAGTTATTTAATGTATAGGTATAAGTGCCGTTATGAGCTGAATTGGGTCTCTCCAAAATTCATATGTTGAAGTCCTAACCCCCAGTACCTCAGAATGTGACTACTTTTGGAGATAGAGCCTATATAGATGTAACTAAAGTTAAATTATCAATAGGTCATTTGGAGGGGCCCTAATTCAATATGACTAGTGCCCCTATAAGAAAAGGAAATTAGAGAACCTGAGGGAAGATGGCTGACTAGAGACACTGGCCACTAGTTGTCCCCTGAGGGAAGGATGTGTTTCAGATAAGGGAGGGGGGTTAAGGACACAGCCCTGGTGTAGTCCAAGGGAAAGGTACCAGAACCTGCCAGTGATTTCATAGGAAGAGGTTGCAAAGCAGAACAGAAAGAAAAAAGATATCAGCAGAGATTAAGCCTGGAGAAGCTTGGAGCCCAGTAGGGAGGGTGGGTGGGGGGTTCGTTTCTCCTTCCCTCACACCTCCAGTAGTCAGTGGGCCTCTGGGCTGCTTGAGACTTTTTCCACTTTCATAGGCCCAAGAACTGCTGCAACCATTGAACTGGGAAATTCTTGAAAAGAAAATATGGGGCTTCCAGCCCCTTCAGAGTCATTCCCTGTAGCCATGGTCCAGAGCCAATACAGCAGATGCCATACTGCTCCTCCACCCACAGTGACCCCAGGGAGTTCCATCCCCTCAGTTTTCTCATTACCTGTTCCCACACAGACAGTGCCCAATTCCCACCCAGACTGTGGTGGGCCCCAGAAAATTTGTGTGATCTCAGAGCTTGGACATTTTGTGGGGGCTTCCTGCCAGGGATAGGGACCAGAAGGGCTAGAGTGCTGGCTCTTTCCATTCAGACTCTTTCTTCCCCTACTTCTTCCCTGCCCTCTGCAGCCAAGAGGGACCATAGAGCTGAGACTCACAAAAGTACCTGTCTCTCCTATGTTGGTATGCCCACAAGTCTGAGGTTTTCACAGAGAGTGGGGCCCACACCTTTCCCCCTGAGGACCTGCAGTGGACCTAGGGGTGCTCAGTCTGGGAGTTTACTGCCCGCTGGCACTTTTCAAAGACACTATACCTCCTCCACTGTATCATGTTAGCCACAGCTAACAGTCAGTCTAGTAGCCCTGCACACTACAGGTTGAACTGCCTCTACCATCTCTGCTGAAACTGGGCCAGGGTGGAAGCTACGAAGCTGGGTGCTTTCAAGCCCACCAAAAACAAAGGCTGCAGTCACTGCTAAAAGAGGAAGGTGTGAGCAACTCATGCCTCCCACAGCTGCTTGTCTCTGATAATCTCATCAAGAGGGGCCTGCCCCTCCAGTCGTAGGCTCTCAATGTATGTGTTCTTCTCTGGCCTGAGCATTTTTCCAGAGCAGGAGATCATCCTACCCTTCAATATCACAGCCAGTGCCTGAATTCAGGGAGGCTTAAGGGCAAGTTAGCCATCCTGGTCTTAGTCTGGCCCTCCCAGCATTCAAGCACACCATCCAGTGACTGGGGAACTGGGTACTACCAAACCTAGTCCCAAAATGCTGGCATCTGAACAATGCTGGCACCTTTCCCAGGGGTCTAAGGTCCAGCCAACTCAAATAGCCAGCAACATTGTAGTGGGTACCTACCTGCATGAGGCAAAAGGCAGTGTACCTCTTCCTCTCTACACTGAACAGCAGAGTTCCCAGCAAAGGAGGAAAGATGAACAGCAAAACTACCTTTTTTAAGCTTAGAAAAGAGGTTCTAGATGAGAGGAACCCAGCATAAGAACTCTGACAATATGAAAAAGTAGGCTATTTCAAAACTTCCAAAGAATCGTGTTAGCTCTCCTGCAATGGACTCCAACCAAAAGGAAATTTTGAATGATCAGATGCAGAATTCAATATGAGTCACAAGTAAGCTCAATGATATTTGTGAGAAAGATGAATCCTAACACAATGAAACCAAAGAATAATTCAGGACATGAGTGAAAAATTCATAAAGAGATAGAATTTTTAAAGAACATAACAGAGCTTCTGGAAATGAAAGAGTCATTTTGGGAATTTGAAATAGAATGGAAAATTTTAACAACAGACTAGACCAAGCAGAAGAAAGAATCTCAGAGCTTGAAAGCAAAGTTTTCAAATTAACTCAGTTAAAAATAAAGAAAAACAATAAAAAACAATGAACAAAATCTCTGAGAAATATGGAAGTGTAACATGGCCAAACATAACAATCACAGGTATACCTGAGGAAGAAGAAGAGAAAGCAAGAAGCATGGAAACTTAGACGAGGTAATAATGAAAAAACACTTGCCTGGTTTTAGTAAAGATTTAAACATGATCAAAGAAAACAAGAAAATATAAGATACAAGAAGATCACTGAACACCTGGAAAATTCATTGCAAATAGGATATCACCAAGGCACATGTTCATCAATCTGGCTAAAGTAAAAGGGAAGGGGAAAATCCTACAAGGTGCAAGATGAAACCATCAAGTAATTTACAAAGGAACACACATCAGACTAACAGCAGACTTCTCAGTAGAAACCTCACAAGCCAGAAGGGATTGGGGCCCCATTGTTAGTTTTCTTAAATAGAATAACTGTCAGCCAATAATGCTGTATCCTGCAAATCTATGTTTTATAAATGATGGAGAAATAAAATCTTCCCCACACAAGCTAACACTAAGGGAATTTGTCACCACTAGATCTTCCCTACCAAAAAAAAAATGCTCAAAAGTGTTCTAAACACTGAAAAGAATGGTCTCTATTTACCAGTGTAAAAACACTCAAAAGTAAATTTTTTCATAGCTCTTATAAAACAGTAGCACAAGAGGGAACACAAAGCAACTAGGTAACAATCAACATGATGACTGGAACAATATCTCACTGATCATTAACAATGAATGTATTATACATGGTCTAAATGCCCCACTTAAAAGATGTAGATTGACAGAATGGATTAAAAAAACACCATCCAAATATCTGCTGTCTTCAAAAAACTCATTGGAATTATAGTCTCAGACTCAAGGTAAGGGGATGGAAAAAAGTATCCCACACAAACGTAAACCAAAGAATGCAGGAGTAGCTATTCTTATACCAGATAAAATAGACTTTAAATCAATAATAGTAAAAACAGACAAAGACAATCATTATATAATGACAAAGGGATCAATCAAAAAAGAAGATATAATAATTCTTGATATATATGCACATACCACCAGAGCTCCCAGATTTATAAAACAAATACTATACTACTAGACCTAAGAAATAAAATAAACAGCAATGTTATAATAGTGAAGGACTTCAACACTCTACTGGCAGAATTAGACCATCAAGGCAAAAAAGCAACAAAGATACACTGGACTTAAATGGTACTCTAGAACAAATGGACCTAACAGACATTTATAGAACATTCTACCCTAAAACTGCAGAATATACATTCTTCCCATCAGCACATGGGACATTTTGCCCTATGATTGGCCACAAAACACGTCTCAGCAAGTTTTTAAAAATGGAAATAATACCATGTATTCTCAGACTACTGTGTAATAAAACTAGATATCAATTCCAAGAGAAACTCTCAAAACTATACAAATACATGGAAATTAAACAACCTTCTGTGAATAATAATTGAGTTAATGAAGAAATAAAGACAGAAATAAAAAATATTTGAATTGAATGACAATGGGGACACAAGCGACCAAAATCTCTATGATACATGAAAAGTAATGCTAAGAGGGAAGTTCATAGCACTAAAAGCATGCATTAGAAAGACAGAAAAATCACAAATTAACAATCTAATGTCACAGTTCAGGGAACTAGCAAAATAAGAACAAACCAAACCCCAGCGAGGAGAAGACAAGAAAAACAAATATCAGAGCAGAGCTAAATGAAAATGAAACAAAAAATACAAAGAATCAATGAAACAAAAAGTTGACTCTTTGAAAAGATAAACAAAATCAATAGACTACTAGTTATGTTAACCAAAAAAAGAAGAGAGACTATTCAAATAAGCTCAATCAGAAATGAAATAGGAGACATCACAACTGATACCAAAGAAATACAAAAGATCATTTGATACTACTATGAACATCTTTGTGCACACAAACTAGAAAATCTAGAGGAAATGAATATTTGTGGAAACACACAACCTCCCAAGCTTGAATCAGGAAGAAATAAAAATCCTGCACAGACCAATAATGAATAGTGAAATGGAATCAGTAATTAAAAAAAACTCACACCCCCCAAGAAATAAACCCAGAACCAGATGGATTCATAGCTGAATTCTATCAGACCTACAAATAAGATCTGGTACCTCTTGCTTGAATTTTTAATATTTCCTTATGTCAGGTTTTCCTTCTCTGTCTATAAACATTGTTCAGCTCTCTGTAAACCAAAATAATGATAACAATAATAATAATAATTTACTCACTCCTATCATCCAGATACTATCTTGTCTAATTTTCTTCCACATTTCCACCAGAGAAAACGTCACACCAATTTTCTTCACTTCCTCATCACTCATTCACAATTTTACTTCTTACAATCAGTCTCAACACTACTGCTCTATTGAAACTGCTTTACAAGATACTACATATTGAGTTCTGGCTTCCAAATCCAATAATCTCTGTCACTATTCATTCTTCTTGACATTTTTGCAGTATTTGAGGCTATTGACAACTCCATACTCCTGAGAATTCCTCTTTCTTTGGCTTCTGTAAAAGTATCCTCTCCTCATTTCTACCTGACTGATTCTTCTGTATACTTTGTCAGTTTCTCTTTTTATTCCAGCCTCCTAAGTATATACAACCCTCTTATAGTATCTAGTTAACACATTTGCTGACAAAATTTACCCCAGTTCTTCTACAATGTCTTCCCTGATGATTTATCACAGAACCTTGGAGGAATAGCTTATGAGTGCTTTACTCCCAATGGATCTTCATTGTGGTATTAGGTGCTACAGTCACCCCTCCCATTCAGCTAGGTACAGTAGTTCTCTAATTATGATGGCTGCTGCTCTGTGTAGTAAAGCAGGCGTTGCTGTAATACCACAGATCAGACTGTTGCCACTGATATGTACCTATTTTTCAGTATACTATAATCTTTCTACTTGATCTGCTAGGCATAACATTTATCTGTTCCCGTTGTCAAAGCCAAAAAGGTTTAGGGGACAGTGTGATGGAGAGTAACTCCCTCTCCTTTATTTTACAATGTGTAAAATGAATCCCAAAGAATTGTTATTATGCATCCATATCTTAAAGAATATTCAGTAAAATATCTCTCCATAGGTCTCAGACAATCCAACTGGAGTAGGACCAGTAGACTAAACATGGTATAATAATAGCAAACATTTGTTGAGAACTTGCCAAATCTCAAGAACTGTTCTACATTCTTAGTGTGTTTTAAATTCTTTAAACACTATAACAAACTTATGCTGTAGTATAATGTTGGTAATTATACATTTAAAGGTACCAAGAAGAAGAGAAGCTACCCAGCTAGTGAGCAGCAGGACAGGAATTCAAACCCTTATACTCTGGCACTAGTGACTGTGTTCTTAACCAGTAGGCTTTAGTACCTTTCAAAGTTCATGCTGTATACACAATGTTTTTCTTAGATTTTCCTTCCCTAAATTAACTAAACTTTGTTACTGGGTCAAGTACAGTGTTTTTAAGCCTCCCCACCAGGAGACATCTTTTGGAAGTGCTTACCAGTTTGCTGAACATGCCTAGCTACATCTGAATTGTTTCCTTAAATTCTCCTCACACAAATATACTTTGTGGACCCAACACATGAATTACTTAGACTTTTTCAGATATGGCCTAGTGACATTTATCTTCAAGCTGGATCCCACTATTTTAATATATTCCTTAAGATTTTATGCACATTCCTCTGGGTTTTTTTTTTTTTAAGACTCTATTCCTCAGAAAATGCATCTACATCAATAGCTTCAAATGTTACCTTTATGTAAATGAACCTTACATCCATATCCTCTGCCCTAATATCTCTCTAGGGCAGGAGACCTGCACAGCTAACTGCTTCCCTGATTATTTCCACATTACTGCCACTACAAATTCAAAATTTTCAGAACTGAATTCCTCATTTTCTTGCTTAAGACAATTTATTTTTTTGACATGTGATTTATCCCAACAGCCATAATCAGTTTTGAAATATTTCTATCATCTTTGATTCTTCCCTCTCCTATGCCCAAACAGTTGCTGAATTGTACTGATTTTTGTTTCCATGGGATACATTTTATCCACTTTTCCATCTGTTTCCTCTGCTACCACTTAAATTCAGGCTTGATTGACTCAATCTTGTGCTATTGTAAGAGTTTCTTAACTGGTCTCCACGTCTTCAGCCTCCCTACTTACAAATCATCCTACCTTTCTCTCAAAATAATCTTCCTTCAGTAAAGCTTTCTATATTTTATTGTCCTCGTCAAAAATAGTCATTGCTGCTCACCAGCTAACTATCAAATTAACTTGAAACTAATCAACTATTCATTCAAGACTCTTCTCATTTTGTTTCATACTATCTTTTCAGGCTTTTATTTGTTTAATCTGCTAGATCCTCTGCAAAGTATCGCTCCACAGACATGCTGGGCTGCCTGCTCTCTCCTGCTTTGCTTCCTCCATCCTTATTTTACTCCTTCATCCAGGAATGCTTTCTGTACCTGCCCCGAATTCTACGTGTTTAAATTCTACAATTATATCTCACTAACTCTTTAGTGAAACCTCTTTTGACCCCTATAATTAGATCTTATTTTTCTTCATTTGTTCCCATACCATTTTGTATCTATTTTAATGCCACTTGTCCCACCTTGATTTTTATCTTAGCTGTTTTTTACTTATTTACCTTCTGCTCGCACCTTACACACTGACCTCCAACTTCATTCCAGCTAATGTCTGTGCAATTTAAGAGCATAGATGATCTTACTTACATTTGTGTTCCCTGTAGTGATTAACATATTGCTTATACATAGAAAGTTGTCAGTAAAATAATTCAGTTGAATTTAAATTTTAAATAAGTTAGACTTCTTTATGTATGGGCTGCAGGTGTAAAACATCTGTTACTGCACATGGAGGAAGAAGGAAGTCTACTAGTTTCTTAAACAGGGCCAGAGTGGCAACAAATAGAGCTACACCATGGACTGCCTTCTAATGCTTGTCAGAGGACCCCCCAAAATGCATCAGTGTCTTAGTCAGGGTTCTTCAGAGTAACAGAAACAATAGGGGAGATTATAAACACACGTGTGTATGTGTATGTATATATATGGATATAATTAAATAGATACAGTTGGTAATCCCTACCCAAATAAATTCTATACCTAAATACAAAATTGTATTTAAAGCTATCACAATTGCAAAAATGTGGCTATTTGAAAATTTTCATTTCATCAAATGTACAAAAATGGAAAGAGACTATTTGCCTGCCAAGATATCACAAAACAAATCAATGAAACTTTCTAAACAACAGACAAAACAGGAGTTTTGCCTTAGACCATTTATAATTTACAACATAATTTATACTTTAGCCTTTCCAATGGCATTGAGGAATACACAATATTTTTAAATAAATTTGGCACCTCTAAAACGTACTTTTCAAATATTACAGACAAACGGCATAAACAAATCAAATGCATTCTTTCTATAGAAGACACAAAAATGGTATATCTAAGTTTAAACATGGCAGAACCAGGAAAGATTACAGTATATTTTGTCAATGGCATTTCTAGGCAACTTTTCAGTCAGGGAAACAATGAGTAAATATATAAATATGTTTAATCCTTTTCATTCTGTGTTGCAAACTATAATTTTGATGTATGTGGAATTACTCAAGAGGCAATTTATATACAAAGTAAAATATGAAGAATCAGAAGTTTTTCTTCCTGGGCAGTCTCTAGTTCACATCATGGCTGCTGATGCCACTCTGGACATGGTGGCACCTATGGGTGCCCTGTGGGGCCTTGTGCATGATTTTATTATGGCTGCAGGTATGGCAGATGGCACTGCACAGCTTCCTCATGGGGACTGACAGGAAGGAGTTGAAGTTGAAAAAAAGAAAAAGAAGGAGAAGAAGGACAAGGAGAAAGAGAAGGAGAAATAAAAAAAAAAGAAAAAAAGAAGAAGAAAAGTTGTTTTTATCAAAGATTAAATCTCAGTATTACTGTGATGCAAACTATTTGTTCTTTAGATAAATGAAAGACATATAGAAATACCAGGTTTAAAAAAATCTCCTTTGGTTTGTTTTAAATAAGTGTATTAGTTGTAGGTCAATGGAGAACAGAGAGTAAGATATATATAAAAGAACTATTATTTATTTCTTTATTTTCCTTTGTGCTTTATCATTTTTATGTTACTATGTAAACACCAATCAACACTATAAATTGAGATTCCATTGACCTAGGAATTCACCAGTCACTGCTTTTCCTTTCTGCAAAGAATAAAATAAGGTATTAAAGGCAGCTTTTTATGGTTTATCATAGGCTAGAAAATTGTCTAAATAAAGAAATCTTCAGGAACAATTTTTCCTATAAAGATGTACCCGTGCAACAACAAAATTGCGAGAATCATCTTTGCCATTATACGTGAAAACAAACATCTATGAATACATATCCCCAATAAGGTTTTGATCAAAAGAAAGAAGATGGAAATGTCTCAGCTATAGATATCCGTCACAACTGAAGTGAAGAAAACACAGGAATGAAAATTGTATTTACATTGTATTGAGTAAAAGTGAATTCCTTTACTTTACAAACTTGCTACAGTAAAATTCTAATATACTTTAAAAATATATTTTAGCTTTTTTCTTTATTACTCCAGGATTTGGCATTAATATTAATACATGATTTAAAACAGGAAAATTATGTTTTCAGTTTTGCTTTGATTTGAGAGGGCTGTTGAGTGAAAGTGAACTCTTTATTTGTTGTATAATTTTAAGGCATACAAAATGATGTTTTTATATACATACATATAACGAAATAATTACCATAGTTAAGAAATTTAACATATCCATCATCTCACAGTTACCTTTTGTGTGTGGGTGGTAAGAGCACCTAAATTATACTCTCTTAGAAAACTTCGAGTATACAACGTTATTAACTATACTCTTCATAGTGTGCATTCCTCCGTTAACCCCTCCCACAACACCCGCACCACTGGTAACCACAGTTTTATTCTCTGATTCTATGCATTGGACTTCTTCTTCTTTTTTATTTTTAGATTCTACATGTAAGTGAGGTTATGCAGTATTTTTCTTTCTGTGTTTGGCTTTTTCAGGTAAATGTCCTCTAGTTTCATCCAAGTTGTCAAAAAGGGCAGGATTCCTTCTATTATAAAAGTATATATATATATATATATGTGTGTGTGTGTGTGTGTGTGTGTGTGTGTGTGTGTGTGTGCCACAATTCCTTTATCTATTCAGCCCTCCATGGCATTAAGTTAGTTCGATATATTGGCTATTCTGAGTAATGCAATGAACATGGGGGTGCATATATTTCTATTAGGTGCTGATTTCATTTATTTTGGATATATACACAGAAAAGGGAATGCTGGATTAGGTGTTACTTCTATTTTTAATATTTTGAGGAGCCTCCATACTGTTTTCTGTAATGACTGTACCAATTTACATTCTTATAAACAGTATACAAGAGTGTTCTTTTCTCCAAATCCTCAGCAACACTTATTACCCCTTATATATTTTATAATAGCTATCCTAACAGGTGTAATAGCTCATTGTGGTTTTAACTTGCATTTCCCTGATGAAAAATTATGTTGATCACCTTTTTATGTACCCAATGGCCATTTGCATGTCTTTTTTGGACAAATGTCTATTCAGATTCTTTGCCTATTTTTTAATCAGGTCATTCATTTTGTGCTATTGATTTGTGTGAGTTTCTTATATATTTTGGATATGAAGCTCTTATCAGATATATGATTTACAAATATTTTCTTCCATTATGTAGGCTGTCTTTCCATTTTGTTGATTCTTTCTTTTGTTGTGTAAAAGCTTTTAGTTTGATGCTGTCCCACCTATTTAATTTTGCTTTTGTTGTGGGTGCTTTTGGTATCCTATTTAAAAACTCATTGCCATGACTAATGTTAACATGTTTTCCCCCTATGTTTTCTTCTAGAAGTTTTAAAATTTCAAGTGTTATATATAAGTCTTTAATTCATTTTGAGTTAATTTTTCTGTATGGTTTAAGATGAGGATGCAGTTTTATTCTTTTCCATGTGGATATTCAGTTTTTCCAGCAAAATTTATTGAAGAGACTGTCCTCTCTTCATTGTGATTTCTTGGGGGCTTTGTTTAAAATCAGTTTACAGTATAAGCTTTGGGTTTTTTTATTTTATTTTTAATTTTTTTTTATTTCAGCATATTATGGGGTACAAATGTTTAGGTTATTGCCTTTGCTCCACCCAAGTCAGAACTTCAAGCATGTCCATCCCCCAGATGGTGCAAACCATACCCATTAGGTGTGTATATACCCATCCCCTCATCCACCCTCCATCTACCCAACACCCGATGAATGTTACTACTATATGTGCACTTAAGTGTTGATCAGTCAATACCAATTTGATGGTGAGTACACGCGGTGCTTGTTTTTCTATTCCTGTGTTTCTTCACTTACTAGAATCGGTTTAGCTCTATGAGGTTAATATAAGAGGTGCTCTATCACTGTTTTTTGTGGCTGAGTAGAATTCCATCATATATATATACCACATTTTATTAATCCACTCATGAATTGATGGGCACTTGGGCTGTTTCCACATCTTTGCAATTGTGAATTGTGCTTCTATGAACATTTGAGTGCAGATGTCTTTTTTTTATAGAATGTCTTTTTTTTTCCTTTGGATAGATGCCCAGTAATGGGATTGCTGGATCAATCCCAATCAAATGTCCTATGAACATTTGAGTGCAGATGTCTCTTTTTATAGGTTGTCTTTTTTTTCCTTTGGGTAGATGCTCAGTAATGGGATTGCCGGATCAATCCCATGGTAGTTGTACTTGTATCTCTTTGAAGTATCTCCATATTACTTTCCGCAGAGGTTATACTAGTTTGCAATCCCACTGCTCACTAAGTTCATGTGTCTGTCTTTATGCCAGTATCACACTGTTTTGTAAGATAATTTGAAATCAGGTAGTGTGATGCCTCCAACTTGTTTTCCTTTCTCAGGATTGCTTTGGTTATTTGGAGTTTTTTGTAGTTCTGTATAAATTTTAGAGTTGTTTTCCCTATTTCTTTGAAAATGCCAAGGGAATATATGATAAGGATTTCATTGAATGTGTTGATCACTTTGGGTAATATGGTCATTTTAGCAATGTTAATTTTTCTGATCCATGAACATGGGATGTTTGTCCATTTATATGCCTTCTTCAAATTCTTTCATCAATATTTTATAGTTTCTATTGCCTTTCATCATCTTGGTTAAATGTATTTATAAGTATTTCAATTTTGTAGCTGTTGCGAACAGGATTGCTTTCTTGATCTGTTTTTCAAATAAATCATGATTAGTGTATAGAAATGCAACTAATTTTACTTTGAATCCAGAATATTACTAAATTCATTATTAGATCTAATCTGCTTTTTTTGGTGGAGTTTTTGGAGTTTTCTATGTACAAGATTATGTCATCTGCAAATGGGGACCATTTTCCTTTTTTTTTTTTCTAATTAGATATCTTTTAGTTCTTTTTCTTATCCGACTGCTCTTGCCAGTACTTCCTGTACTATATTAAATAGAAGTGATGAGAGTGGGCATTTTTTTGCTTGTACCAACTCCTAGAAGAAATTGCTTTCCATTTTTTCCCCTATACATTATGATGTTAGCTGTGGGCTTCTCATAAATGGTTTTTATTATGTTGAGTGAATTCCCTGCTATATCTAATTTGTTGAGAGCTTTCCTTTTGTCATCAAAGCCTGTTGAACATTGTCAAACACTTTCTTTGCATCTTTTGAGATGATCATGCATGTTTATCTTTCATTATGTTCATGTGGTATATTACATTGATTGATTTCCATATGTTAAACCAAACTTGCATCTCAGAGTTAAATCCCAACTGGCTGTGATATAAACACTTTTTTATGGGTTGTGAAATTCAGTTTGATAGTATTTTATTGAGGATTTTTGCATATATCATCATCAGAGATATTGGCCTGTAGTTGTCTTTTCTTTTGGTGTCTTTGTCTGGCTTTGTTATCAGAGTGATGGTGGCCTCATAAAATGAGTTTTGAAATATTCCCTCAACTTCTGTATTTCAGGACATTTTAAGGAAGTATTCCTTCTTTTTTAAATGTTTGGTAGAATTCAGCCATAAAGCCATTAGATCCTGGTTTTTTCTTTTTTTTTTTTGAAAGAATTATTATTCATTCAATATCATTACTTATTATTGCATGATTCAGATTTTTTATTTTGCTATAATTCAGTCTGGGTAGGTTATATGTGCCTAAAAATTTATAAATTTTTTCTAGGTTATCCAATTTGTGGGTATATACTTGTTCATAGTGGTTTCTTATGATCCTTTGTGTATTTGTGGTATTAGTTGTAATGTCTCCACTTTCATTTCTGATTTTGTCTTCTCACTTTTTATCTTAGTATAATTAAGAGTTTTCCAATTTTATTTAATTTATTAAAATCAACCCAGTTTTTCTGATTTTTCTATATTGTATTATTATTATTATTATTGGATTATTATTAGTATTATTGTGCTTCAATTTATTGCACTTAACATATATTGTATTTTTTTACAAATCTAATATTTGTGGCAACCCTGTGTCAAGCAAGTCTCCTAATGCAATTTTTCAAAAACTGTGTTCTCATTGCAGGTCTCTGTGTCACATTTTGGTAATTCTCATGTTATTCCATCCTCTTCAGCATTATTTTATCTGTTATGGCGATCTGTGGTCAGTGATCTTTGATAGTACTATTGTAATTATTTTGAGGCACCACAAACTGTACCCATATAAGATGGCAAACTTGATAAAAAATGTTGTGTATCTTCTGAATGCTCTAATAACCAGCCACCCTCCATCTCTCTCCCACTCCTTGGGCCTTCATATTTCCTGAGACTCAGAATATTTAAATAAGGCCAAATAATAACCCTATAAATTCCTCTAATTGTTCAAGTGAAAGAAGGGTTGCATGTCTCTTACTATAAATAAAAAAAACCCTAGAAATGGTTAAGCTTAGTGACTAAGACATGTTAAAAGACAAGATAGGCTGAAAAGTAGGCCTCTTACAGTAAACAGATGGCCAAGTTGTGAAAAAGTTCTTGGAGGAAATTAAAAGTGTTACTCCAGTGAACATAGTAATAACACAAAAGCAAAACAGCCTTATTGCTGATATGGAAAAGTTTTAGTGGTCTATTCCAATAATCAATTTGTCTCCATCAGCTCAACACTCTTGAATTTTATGGCTTTAAAATAAGTTTTGAAATATTTTAGCATAAGCCCTAAAAAGTTTTCCCCAAAATTAATTATTTATTTGTACACTTTCATTAAGCTATTAATTCAATAAATATTTTAGTATCTATTATGTAACAGGCACTGTGTTAGATATTGGAAATGAAATGCAGGGAAAGCTACATTTGGAAATTTTTTTTTTTTTTGAGACAGAGTATCACTCTGTTGCCAGGGCTAGAGTGCCATGGCATCAGCCTAGCTCACAGCAACCTCAAACTCCTGGGCTCAAGCAATCCGCCTGCCTGGCCTCCCAAGTAGCTGGGACTACAGGCATGTGCCACCATTCCCGGCTAAGTTTTTCTCTATATATTTTTCGTTGGCCAATTAGTTTCTTTCTATTTTTAGTAGAGACGGGATCTCGCTCTTGCTCAGGCTGGTCTCAAACTCCTGACCTTGAGTGATCCTCCTGCCTCGGCCTCCTAGAGTGCTAGGATTACAGGCGTGAGCTACCGCGACCAGCCATGGTTCTGATTCTTGAAACCATGATTTCACAGTTGTATTACAATGCCTCCAAATTTTATTACTGCTAAAGTCATCAGCAACAAACCACAACTTCTTCAAAGTATTTTTTTCTGAGCAGCGAGTAGTGCTTCTCAAACATTAATGTTCATGAGAAACACCTGTGGATCTTGTTAAAATGCAAATTGTGATTTGGTAGGGCTGGAGAGGGACCTAAGAGTCTCCATTTCTCTGCTTTTTTTTTGAAGAGACGGAGTCTTGCTCTGTTGCCGAGGCTGAAGTGCAGTGGTGTGATCATAGTTCACCGCAGCCTCGAAATCCAGGGCTCAAGCGATCCTCCTGCCTATGCCTCCTAAGTACCTGGGACTACAGGTACACACCACCATGCCTGGCTAATTTTTTTATATTTTTGGAGAGACAGGGTCTGGCTGTGTCACCCAGGCTGAG
>CAUYRT010060802.1:0-26400 GCA_963574885.1 Lepilemur ruficaudatus
GCCCAGGCTAGAGTGAGTGCCATGGCATCAGCCTAGCTCGCAGCAACCTCAGACTCCTGGGCTCAAGCAATCCTCTTGCCTCAGCCTCCTGAGTAGCTGGGACTACAGGCATGCGCCACCATGCCTGGCTAATTTTTTCTATATATTTTTAGTTGGACAATTAATTTCTTTCTATTTATAGTAGAGATGGGGTCTCGCTCTTCTCAGGCTGGTTTCAAACTCCTGACCTTGAGCGATCCTCCTGCCTCGGCCTCCCAGAGTGCTAGGATTACAGGTGTGAGCCACTGCGCCCCGCCTGGACTTAATCATATCTACTCTGTGTACCTCACGGGATTTTGTGAGTTCAAGTGGGGAATCATTTACGGAATCACTTTCTAACTTGTTAAAACCACCCCAAACGTAATGTTAATATTTTCTAGCATCCCAGCAGTGGAAGAGGAAGCACAGATTTACCAGCGGTGTTTGCTCATGGGGTACTGCCCTAAAAAAGTTAAAGATGGGAAGGGCGAATAAATGTTTCTTTCAACATTATCATTAAATATTACATTTTCACTGGAACCCTTTCTTTTATATCAAGGTGAGGAGTAAAATGCTTAATGCACAAGTTAGCTTGTAATGCCAAAGCAAAGGCTGAGTTCATGATTAGATGTGTGGTTATATAGAATTGGCAACTCAAGGCTCAAATAACATGTAAATTGTTTCTATATTTATATAATTGCATATCAGGGTCATTAAGAACGAAGACTAAAATGTAGTGAGTGCTTATTATGCAGAGACACTGTACTTAAGTGCTTTAACTACATTATTTCCTTTCATCTTTAACAAATAACTCTCTACAGTAGATGTATCATCCCCAGTTTTGCAACTGGAGAAGGAGGCTCCAAGTACTTAAATACCTTGCTTAAGGTCACATAGCTAGTAAATGGGAAAGTTTATTTTTCAAACCCAGCTCTAACACCCAAACAATTGCCCTTTTATCCATCATGTCTCTGGAATACCAAAGAAATGATTTTTAGCATTAAGGAGAATTGATAGAATTATGGAGGGAAAAAATGTGTCTTTTCCCATCTAACAAGAGTTTATTTACTGCTGTGTAAGTAATTTCTTTTTAATGACAAAACAAAACAGAACAAAAATAACAATTTCTCCCTCCTGCTGGGAATGATTTGTCCCTGTAGAAAAAGAGAATGCCAATGTCACATTTTCTCATAATTAGTTAACTGAGTGAAACTGAAGCTTCAGGGAAACCTGCCATGCTAAACCCCAGTGGAAACATTACATTTTAATGTTACATCTGGAAGCTGGAGTCCTACTCCTTGTCAGAAGATAAGCTTGGCAGTGATTGATTGCCTTGTCCTCTGCGTTTCCTCCACATTTAGTGCCTATCACTTCATCATTTAAATTGCTCCTGGAGCTGTCTCCTGTGCCCAGCCAGCTTCCCTGGCTCCGTGCTCATCTTTGGTTCTGTCATCCTAACCTGCTTACTTTACGGCCCCTCAGAGTGCTGGCCTTGCTGCTGCTGCCTGGGCCAGCGTACCAACGGAAGGTCGTCTTCCAACTAATGTCTGTTTGCTTACAAAATGAAAGGCACTAATTGCATGTTTTCAAAGTGTCCCAACAAGCTGCTTGATTCCCCCTGTAACATCTTGAAGGAGGCATCCCTCTCCTGTCCTTCCTCCTAGACCTGTTGGCAATAATGGCTGTCCCATTCTAGGGTAGCTTTTTGTTTGCTCATTTTAACAGTAACATAGTGGACAAAGGCGGCAGTCATCGCTATCCGGAAATAAAATTGTAACAACCACAATCGCTAGTGTAAAGTGTTCAAAGATGAGTCCACCATCAGGCTTGGTGGCGGCTGTACTTTGCAGTAAGTTGTGAAGTGAGATGCGTGTGGTGTGGCCTGAAGCTCTTTGAGGCATCAGTAGTTATCCCTTGCTTATTCATGTTTCTCTCTAATATAAATATACATACATATTTATTTATATAATTTTACTGAAATAGATGATATTCATAAACATGTATAAAATTTACCTGCTTAGTTTAAGTGACGACCAAAGGAACTGCTGTGTACCCAGCCTCCAGAACAAGAAGGAAGACATTGTAGTAACCTGGGAACTTCATGTTTTTGCCTTTCTGATTTTGTCCCCTTCTTCTCTGTCAGAAATGGCTACTATTTGTTGATCATGTCCTTGTCTCTTTTTATCATTTTACTGAATATGTGCATATCTTACATATGAATGCACATGTGGATATATTCACACGTATGTATTGTACGTATACATGTGTACAATTTTGCCCATTTTGAACATTTGGAAATTGAATCCTCTTGTATACTCTTCCATGATTTGTTTCTTTTGTTCAAAATAATATTTTTGTGATTAATCCTCATTAATGAGTGCCATATTCTATTCATTTCATTAAAACGTCATGTTGTATAATATTATATTGTATGAATATATAATGATTTATATATCTAATCTGATGAATGTTTATGTAGACTACAGACTATAGAGATTTTGGGGGGGGCGCTTTTTTTTTTTTTTTTTTTTTTTGCTATTGCAAACGACATCACTATGGACATTCTTTTCAAGATTCCTCCTGGTATCCATGTGCAAGAATTTCTCTAGAGTTTAAACCAAGGGATGGCTTAGTTAGGTGGTAGATTATACATATCTTTATCAGGCAATGAGAAACTGTTTTCCAAAATGGTCATTCTAATGTATACTCGCAACTTCATACATCCTAGCCCAAAGTTAATATTAACCAATTAAAAAATGTTTGCTAGTCTTGTGGAAGTGTGAGATGGTATCTCATTGTGATTTTAATTTTGTATTCAATGATGACACATTGGATTGATAATCTTTTAATATATTTATAGGCCATTTGTGTTTATTCTTCTGTGAAATGTCTCTCTGTTTCTTTCCCCATTTTTCCCCACTGGGCTGTTTATCTTTTTCTTAATGATTCATAAACATTTTTAATGCATTCTAGGTAAAATATTTTTTGTTGACTATATGCATTGCAAATTTTCTCCACCTTGTGGCTTATCTTTTTCAAGGTCTTTTTGGCATCATCTGATAAACCTATATTCTTTATTTTAATATAATCAAATTATTGATGTTTTCTCTATGGTTTGTGCCTTTGATAAGTTTTTTAAAGAAATTTTTATAGCATAATATATTGTCCCATATTGTCTACTGAAATTTTTATAGTGATGTGTTTCATATTTAATATCTTGAAATTGGTTTGCGCTTTGGTGAGAAGTAAAGGTCCAATTTTATTTTGATTTTTTTCATATATGTAACCAGCTGGCTCATCATTTATTTTCTTCATTGACTCGCGTAGCCTGTTGTCTCCCTGTGTATGTGGGTTTCCAGGTTCCCTTTTCTGTTTTATTGATCCCTATATCTATTCCTGTACCAAAACCACACTGTTTCAGTTGCTATACCTTTGGTATAAATCTTGATATCTGGTAGAGGACGTACACTGAAACCTGTTTTCTTCAGAAGTGCCTTGATTGTAGTTAGACTTTTGCTGTTTCATATAAATTTTGATATCAGTTTATCAAGTTTTGTGTTGAAATTTTTCATGGAAATTATATGAATCTATACATCAATACAAAGAAAATTGATATTTTTATGATGAGTCTTTCCATTCCAAACCATCTCTCTTTACATTTGATTGGCCTTTTTAGATGGCTACGAAAAGCACTTTATAATATTTTTGAATGAAGGGTTTAGTCATCTTTTGTTAAACATACTCCTAGGTACTTTATATATTTTAGTGACATTTTGTATGTTGTATTTTTAAAATCATATTTTCTAAGTGATCTTTGCTGGCATTTCATTGAAATGCAAATGGATTTTATTTACTTTATGTTTTAACATTTACATTTCCTTATGAAAAATTCAGTACAAATCATTTTGAAACAAAGAGTGGAATAAAGAGTTAAAATTAAATGCTTGCATAGCATTTCATAAATGTCACATGTCTTTGTTCTCACACGTGTCTTCTAATGAATTACAGTTCTGGCCAGTTTATAGGTTTCAGATGTGTCTGCTGGGGAGCTGCGTGAATTGATGGTGTTGCTGCCTATTTTCACAGGAAGGTCGGGGCTTGAGTGCGGTTGCCTTTGCACCCAACATCCGGGCTGGGAGCTGCAGAGCTGCTCAAGCGCCCAAAACAGCATGGCCACCTGCGAATCATAGTTGGTCAGCAAGTGAATTTTAAGAGCTTGTTTCTGTATCGAGAGTCCTGCTAAACTTTTAAATTCATAAACTTTATCTGAAGAGTCTTTTTGTGGGAAGAGAATTCTCTATAGGCAATCTCATCTGCAAATACTGAGAATCTTGTTTTGTCCTTTCTGCATTGGTTAGAACCTTCAGTGCAGTATGGAATAGAAGTTGAGATCAGCATCATCGACTTGTTCCTAATCCCAAAGTGGATGCCGTCCACAAGTCACCATTAGGTGGGAAGTTTGCTGCCAGGTGATTATGATGTAGGTGATAGTACTTATTTTATAGATATTCTTTTTAAGGATCTTTTCCTTCATTCTTCATTGAATTCATTAAATTCAACAGATGTTGAATTCTATAGAATAACTTTTCCTTCATCTTTTGAGACGATAATGTGTTTTTTTCTGGTCTGCTAATAGGGTCCATTTCATTAACTGATTTTTAATAGAAACCAATATCATATTCATGAGATGAACTCAAATTGGATATTATATTTATCTCCTTTATACATTACCAGATTTGGTTTGCTAACATTTTGTTTAGATATTTACATCCATGTCATGAGTATTACTAGGCTTTGATTTTCCTTTCTGTTGTGTAGTACATGTATGATATTCCTAGCTTCATATACTAAATTGGGAAGGGTTTCCTCTTTTTCTAATCTCTGAAAGACTTTGTGCAACACTTGAAGCATCTATTTCTGAAATATTTTGTGTGCACCACTATTATTTCCATTTTACAGATGAGCAAACTAAGACATGAACTTATTAAGTAACTTGTCCAAGGCCACATGCGTAATTAGTAAGAGTTAAAACTAGGATGCAAACTCAGGTAATCTGGATCCAGATCCTTTTCCTAAGCATTTCTCTGTACTGTCGCTAGATAGCATTGCTGAAATTTGAGCCCATGTAATAGGAAATCATGATTCTATTTGTTGAATGGAAATTGCCTTGTAATTATGACTTTTTATTGGGTAGGAATTGATCATTAAAGATTTTTTTTCCATAACAGTGAACAGTACCCTTGACACAGAAGAACAATTCAAAGACATATTCTTGATTCCATGTCATCTAGCCCCATATTTCATAATCAAGGAAACAGGGATCCAATTTCCTGTCAGTAGTACTCATATTTTTAAAGGCAAAATCCTAAAAAGGTAGTTATTCACTTAAGGAAATATCACAGGTAGGAAGACAATTGTTATGACCAGAAGAGTAAAGTGTATTAATAAAGTTATGGGTTTTTCCCTTTTCTGTAAGCTCTTTATTAGTAAAACATGATAAGCAAACTTGGCTGATGAGGCAGATGGAAGCATCTGCAGATCTTTGATTGCATTGCTAGGAAGAGCTTACAGCATCGGCCATCACAGTGTGGCACTTTGCAATGACCTTGGGCTATCTAAAGCAGAGTTGCTGGTGTTCTTCTTTGCCCCACATCCAGTTTCTTACTGTGGAATCCCCCATTGGCTTTCTGATTAGATTCAAACTTTTTAGTGCTCATTTTCGAGGCTTTTCCTGATCCTGGTTTAGCTCATGTGGCTTTAGTGAATTATTTCTACTCCCCCACTTGCAGGACCCTCTCCGACCCCATCTCCCTTGCATCCATTCCGCCATAGGGTTTCTATCACTCCTACTGTCCCTCCGGCAGACCACCTTCGTTGCCCTTCATTCAGGTCCCTCCTCAGCGCTCATTAGTTCCCATGTCTTGGAACCACCTCCATAGATTCTAAGGACAAACAGTGATGAATTTTCCTGACAACTCAAATGCCCATGATTTCTCCTTCCTTATTCACTTACTGTTTTTTTTTTTTTTGAGTGTATTCCAATTTTTTTTTTCCACCCCGGTAGTGTTGCCCTTCTTATTTGACTATAAACTCAATGAATAGAGACACTGCCCTATTCTATGCTGTGCCCTGGCACAGAATTGATTCTCTCTATACAAGTCTCACTGTGAAATTTGCTGCAGTATGTGGTGTTGGCAAACAGAAACTTTCAGTACACATCTTTGAATCCCATTGCAGCCTCATTAATACTGTTCCCTGCTGTAGAAGGTAGGTCAGTCCTGGTCTTTTTCCAAAGAGATTCAGTTGCTAATATGATGAAAAGATGGCCTTTTACAGTGGTCTCACTCGGTGTTCCCCAAAGACTGTGTGTTTTGAAAGGAAAGAAATAAAAATGACAGCATATTTTTTGTTGGTTAGCCTGCTTTCACAAATCCTAGGAAAATAGGTAATCCACTGATGATTAAAAAACTAAACAAAACAAGAAAACAAAAAACAAAACAAGAACCCCTGGGCTTTCCAAACTCTGGTTCTGTTACCTCTACTATGCTGTCTCGTTCCTCTTTGCTGAATCTCACTATTGATCAGAACCACACAATCTTTTTGATTCTTTTGGTTTTGTTGGAATGATTGGTTGGTGATAATTATCTAATTATCTTTTGAAGTCTGATTATAAGTGGAGGTGGAGGAATATGAGGGAATACTAAGGTTTACCCACAGCATTGCTTTAGATTGCCTTTGGGCTTATGGAATATTTAAATTAAAGTTCTTAAAACATTCCAAAATAAGAAAGCAACCGAAAAAAGGAAAGAATTAGGAAAGGAGAAAAGCTAACCTCCTGGTTTCCTTTTAAATGGAAGGATAAGAAGAGGTCGTCTAACAGGGTGATGTGTCCGGCAAGAAAGAAAACCTTCATAGATCTCATCTCCTATAGATAAGTCAATACAGTATTTAAGAAGGAAATGAGAAATTCTTGATTCTTGGTCTCTGTGTAGTATTCTATAATAGCAGAAACGAAGAACTGAATTGTGCTTACTTTTTAAAGTTTACTAAGTTTGAGATTTGTACTGTATGAAATTATATGAACTGGCTTATATCAACACCCAGTGTAACCAAGGGACTAGTTTAGTACACTGAAAGTTATTGTAATATAATCCTCATGCAAGGTTAATTGTTACTCCATTTGTCTGTTTTCTGCTTGGCTAGAAACACTAATAATACCCAATCAAAACTTTTTCCCCAGTGTGCTCCACCTAAAGCTTATTTTTTATTTTGGTGGCTTTCTCTTGCAAGAACTGGCTGGTGACTGGTAATTCCCTGAATTAATTCCGTAATTCCGTAATTCCCTGAATTACGGTCTTACCCTGCACATCTCTTATCATGATTACCAGTTGCAAAATATTAGGATGCACTGTCACTTTTTCAGTTGGTTCCTAGAAGGTTAGTCCTAGGTATGTTACTTCAACCTGCATGTTTTAGTACTTTGGGGGCATGGTTTCTGTTTGTATTTCTGTTTATCCAGGCTGTCTGTTAGGCTAGATAAAGCTCTGAAAATATTCATCAGTGCAGCCCTCTCATAAAATAATGAAGTCACTAAATGTTTCCTCAGATTGCCAACCTTGTTATTGCAATCCTCATTTTCTGGGTCCATTCTGTGTGTCCTGCAGCATCCTTTCACCAGGTAGCATATCTTTGCATTATACTTACAAGCAGTTCATGACTTGGCCTTTCTTTTCCCCAGCAGGGAAACTTGATTTTCTGCACTTTCCATTATCAGAGCCAGAAAAGTATAGGGCATATAGAGACCCCTAAAACTGCATCCCTCTGGGCTGACCAGGGAAATATTGGGAAAGGAAGACCTGGTATCCCTACCTCATAACCCCATAGCACTCTTTGATCATTTATACAGCCAGATAAGGGAGGCAGAGTAGTACCTTGCTATAGAGACAGGCTCTCTAGTAAGTTTTTCTCATCCTGGCTTTACTCCATATTAGCTGTGTGATCTTGAGCAAACTGCTTAATACCACTAAGCCTCAATTTCTTCATCCTCTGAAAATGGGGATGATAATAATAATACCAATCTAGTAGGTTTATTGTGAGGATTAGATGAGATAATGTGGGCAAAGCATCTAACTTTGTGCCTAGCATACAGTTTGCGTGCAAACATCAACAAAAGAAAGTGACAGAATGAGACAGGAGAAGTATAAGAGAGACCAAGAGCAACCATCAATGTCAAATGGCCAAAATGGGAATAGATCTCATATGTCTCATTTGCATGGGCTTTTAGATAATTAAAGCCTATTGTTTTCTAGGTTTCTTGGAACTAGGAATTTCCTTCAGGTTACAGCTCAGTGGGCAGGGAATGACTCGTATCATTCTGAGCAATGGATGGTAGGGTCTGCAGTGACAAAAGCCGTGGTCTGGAGTTGGCAGAACTGCCCTGGCTCTGGTCTTACCTGGTTGGGTTATTTCAGGGACATCACTTGCTCCAGGCCTTGACTTCTCCATGGAGCAGGTGAGCTGGCTGCCCTGTAAGACCTCTTCTGCTCTGGACACCCATAAACCTCTGAGCCAAGGAAGAGCACTGAGCAGTGCGACACATGAAGAAAACCCAAAAATGCTACCTTGAACTTTGGGAAAGTGTTTTGGAGACATCTGTGCCCTGCTCTCTTAAGGGGCACATGTAAGGATTTCTGCACATGAGTGCCAGCCTATTATTCCTGCTTGTGATGACAAACAGGGCTGCCATTGCCACACCTTGCCACACACCCACTTGGTGAATAAAAAGAAAATCCTCTTTGCAAGTGTGTAAGTGCTGCAGGCAGCTTTTTAGCACACTAGTCGCTTTCTTTAACTAGTTAACAAAATATGTTACTGTTGAGTTATGCAGCTCCCAGCTTTTTTGCTGACAAAGCACCTCATTGCTTATTGAAAAGGGAATTTGTAAGCCACCAGAATCTAGATTTTCCTCATCTGGTAACATTGCCATCTCCTCTGTCACCCTAGAAAGTGAGGGCAATTGTTTCAGCCTGTTACAAAAAAAAATTAGAGTGATGTTTTACAAGACTGCAAAAAAGGCATTTAAGCTATTTCCATTTCTGTTAACTGTTGCTTTGTTTCTCTGACCGTGAGCCTCTCTAGGTGTCCTTCAGTAGTCTGCAGGCTGCTTCTCATTCTCGGGAAGCGTGAGCCCACCCAAAGCCATTCTTTTTCAGGCATCTGATTTCCCAGCAATCTTTTTGGTGCATATTTAAATTCCTGTCTATCTTTGAGGAATAGAGTGGTCATTTTGGCCTAGGATATATTCTGAAAATGAAGTCTCCGAGTGATTTTCATTGACACTAGGGGGTTGGGGTCCGGGGAAACGTCTTTGGCCTCACAGTGCTCTCTGAGTCCTGGAGGGGGTTCGCTCAGTGTCCCTTCTCACTCTAGACCTCAGTCATTTCTCCCCACCCCCATGGACATCCTGTTATCAAGTGACACTGCTTGTGCCTTCTTGCTCTGTGTATGCCTCTAGGCTTCCTGCTCCTCTCCACAGAAAACCCTCTTTCCACCCTTTCTGCCAAAGCAAATCTTCCTTTTTCGGGCGATTTCTTACACCTTCTCTAGGTAACCATTTTCTACATCACTCTATTTCTTTAGCAATCAGGGGCTACATTTGGTTGCATAAGTTTACATGTATTAACTTTCTAGATGCTCTTTTCTTAAGAATATATGAATTCCTGTGAAGAGTGAAAGTTTAGCCTTTGTTTTATTTCTCTTCACAGCATCTGGTCAATAAAATCTGCTCTTTAATAAATATCACTGAAGACTTACTGAGACACAGAAGCCTATCTATTTTGTACTTTATGTCTTAAGCACTCTTTAGAACGAACCATTTACATGATAGTTCTTGCTTGTGATGTTGCTTAACCAACTTAGCATGCTGTCGTAGTGAAAGTTAAGACTTATTTTTCACTTTTTTGAAGTGCTTATTTTTTCTATTCTTCCAATTAACATCTATCCTATGCTTAGATGGAGAAGATTCAAAATTTGTTATAACAGGTACAAATAAGAACTATCTGTCTTTATACTAATAATGAAGGTATGCTGTAGAAATTTTATCTTTTTTAAAAAAAATTATACGCTTTTGCTATATGTGCATGGTGCTAGCATATGTCCCTGAAAGTGACCTTTGCTATATTAACTCCTCCTTGGCTTTACTTGTGTTCCAGTGAGGGGCGCTTTGGCCAACTCTATCCTTCTTCTCAGTTAAACTCCGTGGTCAGTTTGCTGCGAGGCACTGATAGGGAACTTTATGCGCATCCTGATAACCAGATGACCCGTGAGCCTATAATCTCTGTGAGCCGTAGAACACGCTCATCTGTACTTGGCTCCTGGCCTTAAGCATCATTTTCCATGCAGTCTTGATGTTTCGTTAAAACCTATAACCATCCATCACTCTCAGGCCATAGCAGACCAGCTTACAGCTATCACTGAGTGAAATACGAGTACACTTTTCAACTTGAGTTCCTTTCAGAGGTGCTGAAGGACATTGCTAAAATATATCCAGTGGATTCAAGGAGACCAACTGCAGGAAGAATGTTGGCCTTCTGTTGAAGGAAGGGGCAGAGCCAAAGCCCTGACGCTAACTCGAATGTTCTCCGTAAAAGTCGTCAGGCGCTACAGGTCACCAGCACCCCCTCTTCTACTTGGCAGTTTTTTCTCATCTGTGGGGCTACCAAGGGCCCTATTTATCATCCTTCCATTTGTCTTACCCTCTCAGGATTATAACGTTATCATCAAAATGTCAGGAAGGCAAAAATAAACAAAGTTAGTCAATCTAAATTAAATTCTCTCAACATTCTAGGGAGGAAGGACCTTCAGAGAATACTAGAATTTATTTTTTTACTCTCTTACATTGCTAAATCGCTTTGCAGCATCCTAAGCATTTTAATAAATATTACTTCATTCAAATGTTGAGAAGAGGAAAGAGCATTATTGTATACTATAATTATTTTGGGTTCATGAATTTAGTAAGGTATAATCAGATTAAAACCCCTTACAAATATGAAAAAATTCCTCCCTGTTTTTACAGGCTTAATATTTACTGAACAAAAATATTGGCAATTCTTGTGATATTGGCACTAGAATTTTTATTTTTCTAGTTTTAAAGGAATAGTTGCATATTACTTTAGATGGTGGTACTATATAAAAAATGTGTTGACTCATTATATCCATAGATAATGATATTAATTTATCACTAGGAAAAACTATTGAGTTGTAGAGACTGGCAAGAAAATATTTCCAAGAACCTCTGCTGGCCTCCCTTGTGACCGTTGGCACATATGTTTCACAGCTGGCTGAAAGTAACACACCGTGACTGTGGAAGAGTGTGAACCCCATTTGGCCTTTAACCCATGAACTTGTTTTTGCTAACCCAGTGCTCAAAGCAGATTAATTAACCCATGAAATTTGCTTTAACGCTGATCTAAGACTTACTACCAATGTTACAGGAAGTAACATGCATCATTGCTTAATACAGGGCTCTGATTTGACCCATAATACAAACACTTCTGGTCTAGTGAGATACTTGCAATGGTGTTTTGTTGCAACTGATAAATGGCACTGGATTCCCGAAAAGACTTGAAGATAATTTGCAACACCAAAATTGAGTGCCAGATACAGCAGGGGTGAGTAAAGTGGGCTTTCTTTCATTCCCTAGAACGTCTTCCTCAACCCCAAGTTTAGTGAAATGATAGCCTGGCTGAATTGCCAGTCCATAAGTATCAACCAAATATTTAAGCGCTTTATGTATTTCCTGTACTAAATCATTTTCGATTAAAGATGTAATATGGGTAAAAAAAAAAGGAAAAAAGGTTTAAAAACATGGTCCCCCTGTTTATGGTTTAATTGCTGAGAAATAACTTAGGCATGTGAAACAACAATTTCACAACACCGGAGAAATAAATGGGATGCTTTGGAGAGACATCTGGTCCCTGCACTGTTTGTATCCAGCTCCAGTGGTGAATAAAAGAAGTGGAACCAACTGCTTCTGAAGGGAGAATATTCTGGTCCTCTGGCTGCAAGGTAGAGGTTTTCTGCCAGGAGAGAACACTAGATGGGGGCTGTTTGTTTTTTCTCCAAACAGAAAACCTCTTCCATGCTAATGGGAGCTTCAAAAGGATTGCTGCAGCAGATGGAAAGAACCTATATACATTCATGCATTTAATTAGCAGGAACTAATTGAATTTGGAGATTAACTCTGTCATTAGAGAGAAACAAAACCCATTTATGTCTCCCATCTATGGTTACACATTCTAAGATGGATCTGACACAGGCAGTGTTTGAATGTAAAGCCACTGTAGTATTTAATGGCCTGTTGATGTTGCTGATGGAATAGTCCCAGAGGTGATGAGATGTAAGCTGTGTAGGATGTGTGCTCGGTACCTTCCATCCCCTATGTCAGCAGTGGAGGAGAAGCTGGAAGGCAGGATGTAAGGGATTTGGGTCTGAAGTTCAGTGAGTTTGGCTGAAGGAGGAAGAAAGGGGAAGAGATCCTTAGAGTCTCTTCTCTCACACCTAATTTTTAAAGAGAGATTGGGGACAGAACTCACCTTAGATAGAATTTCTAATTCAGTCTATCAGGCACTGGTTGTCTGGTATCCACTTGCCTTTCTTCTTCCTGCACCAAAAAGCTGTTCCTTCAGATAAGCAGTTCTCAGTCTTTTTTATCTTTCTACTTACATACTCATGACATAAAACAAATGACATTATATGCATAATACCTTCCATAAGTGACACAGGTAACAAAGGCTGTTGGTCATGGCCATTTCCCAACACTAACTGAAAGTCAGCACCAACCCTCTGATGCAAAGCACTTCACAATTCAAGTGTACAATGTGACAGTTTGTACCTTCTAAAAATAGCCACGACATTACCTCCCATCCTACACTTTTATCTTGCAATGTAACTTTGACACTCTTTACATTGAGATGTGGGGATATAGGGTCTGTGTCCTCTTGTCTTGAATATGGGCAAATGTGGGACTTCAGCAGGAATGGTAGAAACCTCGTGATTTCTCAGGCAAGGTGAGGTGACCTCCACTGGGCTCTCTTAGTATGGTTGCTTTTAGAGCACAGCCACCATTTTATGAGGAAGCCTAAGCAGCCCATGGGAAATCCACATAAGAGGAACCAAGGCTCCCAGCTGAAGTCAGCACCCAGTTACTAGGCATGTATGTGATCGTATTGAAAGTGGATAGATATTTCAGCTCTCAGTGGAGCAGTCCCACCTGATACTAAGTCTAGCACAGACAAAGTATCTCTGCAGGACCCTGACCAAAATGCAGATTTTTGAGCAAAATAAATAATTGCGCTTTAAACTGTATGTTTTGGTTTGCTCTGTAATAATAGAGAATTAATGCAAATTTGTACATCATTATAAGAATAATCTGGAATCTGTTTTAATATGTCATTTAAGAAAACCCTCACTATTTTCATTTTTGTTATAACAAATACCTTGTCACATATCTTATTTATAATTGTCAAAAACTCCTCTTGGCCTAAATTAAAATGCAGAGGTCCTTAGAAATATCTAATTTCTCCTTTTTCTCACCTCATCTTAGACTTGTTTCACTATGGCTGTGTAAAATAATATTAATTATAGTCATTTTCTTGAGCTGCTTCCCATTTATGCCTAATTCGCATAATTCACGGTGGTTATCCGTACCATTAAATGTGTGTTAGATTGCCTTTGCGGTGTTTGACGATTATACTAAATTCCGTTTTTGTGAGCTAAGCCTTCACAGCTGGTTGCTCATGTACCATGGCTGGCTGCTCACAAAGTAGAAATTGGACAGAATGTTTCTGATAAGGTAAACACAGTAAAAGCTGTGCAGAAATATGTATCTCAGAGAAGCGAACTCTTGGTCAGCTTATGGTACGAGCTATCTGGTGGCCATGCAGGAAGGAACTTTCGAATATAGGAAAAGTATGAAGACTCCAGTCATTCTCAGATCAAGAGGACTGTTAGTGTAACGTTTGCCATGGGTGTGCTCATTATTCAGTGTCTCCATTCACACAAAAAGAGTCGGGGTTTAAAACCATAAATTGAGTTTATTTCATTTTATATGTCATGCATTCATGAAACTCTTAAGGAGAGGTATTTGTTTTTATTTTTGGCCAACCTGCTTCAAGCTAAAGGAAGGAGACACTGGAGAAACTGCATAGTATGGTGGGGGGCGGGGGAGGCAAGTCAATACAGCAGGAGTCCCCTGTCTCTCAGCTGGGTTGCTAACCAGGTGGCCCTGGCATGGTCAGTCCAGCTCTCAAATCCCACTTTCCTCATTTGTGAAATGAGTGGCTAGACTAAGGCCAAATACACTCTGGAATGGAGAATATGACTGAAGAGATATTAATAGTTTAAGGTTGCTGTTCTTGCTTTACACATGAAAACCTTTAGGAGTAAAAAGTAGGCACAACATGGCAAAACCAGATATGTTTATTACTCTCAATGAACCAACTAATTTTACCCCTAGGTCCCTACAAGCCATTCTTCACTCAGCAGTTTTTGATTTGACTTTTTAATTTTTTCTTCTATAATTTTTAAAGAAGATTTAGATGACTGCTACCATGAGTAGGTGACAATTTAGTGATAGAATATTACTTTTTAAGAACTTATATTTTTTAACTATTGTGGGGATAGAATATTACTTTAAAAGCTGAAAAATACCTGAACATGAAAGATTAAACTTTTAAAACTAGACATCAGCGCTCAAGGTGGTGATTCTATCTTATGTATAATAATATAGTTATTCCTGTTGATTTTTTGAGAATCACAAACATACATATGATTTTACCAAGTTCTAAATACTTTTTTATTCCTAAACATTTTTATCCGCAAATCAAGAATCTCAATCTTGAACCATCCTTCAGAGGTAGCCATAGGGCAAATACTACCTTGGTCTAGAATGGTTCTTTTTCTGTACTCATCAATACTCCCTGGTATTCTACACAGATGACCACAGATGATCAGGTTCTCTGTGCCTAGAGCTTATTTACAAGGCAGAGCCTCAAAAGAACTGTTTCTAATCTTCATTTTTCTAAAAAGAACTGTTTCTAATCTTCATTTTTCTAAAAGAGAAAACTGAAGCTTGATAAACTAACTCACCCAAGGTCACAGCTAGTTAATGGCACTCACAGGATTTAAACCTGGGTGGTCTGAATCTAGATTCAGTTACAATTATCTCTTCCTAATTATTAAGCCAGATCTCATTTTGGACTTCTTGCCAAAATGTGAGTTCTGTGAGAGGGTGAAGTTTGTTTTGTGTACTGCTATATCCTCACCACCTGGAACAGGGCTTGATTTGGTGGGACCTAGAGGGGCTCTTAGTCTGTTCCTGCTGCTATAACAAAATATCTTAGACTGGATCATGTATAAATAATAGAAATTTATTTCTCATGGTTCTGGAGGCTGGGAAGTCTAAGATCAAGGTGCCAGCAAATTTGGTGTCCAGTGAGCGCTTGCTTTCTGCTTCCAAGATAGCACCTTCCTGCTGCATCCTCACATAGTGGAAAAGCAAAAAGGGCTGGAATGCTGTGTTCTCACATGGAGAAAGAGATAGAAAGGCAGGCATCTCACTAAAGGATCTTTTATATAAGGGCATCAATCCCTTTCATGAGGGCTCTGCTTAATCATTTCCCAAAAGACCCTACCTCTTAACACTACCACAATGGGGATTAAGTTTCAACATGAATTTTAGAGAGATGCAAACATTCAACTCACAGCAGCCGGCTTCTCCCTTTCCTGATTCCATGTGATAGAAGCCATCTTTTCCTTCCATGCTTGGATGTCTGAGCACATCCAGACTCTCAGGAATCCAGGCCTAAGAAGGAGAGCCTGTGAGAAGGAAGATGGCAATTCCCTCCTGGCAGTCCTGACTTCTCAATTCCCGATTTCTATCTTGGGATGTGTGCTTGACAGCAGATTTTTTGAAAATGTAGTACTGAAACCATTTCATGTGGACTAATGACTCAACTTCTAGCCTCTAAAAATGATAGATTTCTCAGTTCTTTACTCCTTTGCGTTCCTGTCTTACTACATAAGTTTCTGTGATTTCATTTTCCAGGAAACTTATTATTCATCTACTCAATAACCTTTATGTCCCATTACCAGTTTGACTGCCCTTTCTTCTTTGAATTTTGGAGCATTGTTTCCTTAGTATGAAGGAGTTTTGGAAAAGGCAAGAAGGTGAACTCAGAGCTTAAGCAATTATAAAGAATAATATTGTAATTGTAACAACTCATTATTTGTTTTTAAGCTTGATCTTTCAGAAGGTTATTATGTGGAGCTGAATGCTAATGGATTCAGGCTCTCTTTATGCAGAGGAAATCTTAAACAAAAGTGTTCATAGGGAAGGACATTAATCAGAAGAGAGAAGTGGGCCTTGTTCCTAATAATGTTTGCATAATAGCTACCCTTGGGTGGAATGCTTGACCTAAGAATAAATATTCATGCTCTCCACATCCAGTACAATTGGAAATTATTTGTGGTTATGATGCTGTTATATGATTCTCTACCTATTCATGGGGACTTCAAACTGGGAGGCTGTTGGAAACCAACAAACATAAATCACAATGCTTGTGAATGATATGGGGTAGAAGTTGAAAGAGGCTTAATGTTGGCTGTCTGAAGAAAAACAGCAAGGAGCAGGACATAACTATTTCCAGAAGGGGAGAAGCAGAATCACACTAGAGTGCTTAAGGACATTGATATGCTCCCCTGGTTTACTTGTAACTCTTCAATAGCTTCTCATCATCAGGAGGATAAAATTTAAGTGCCTTATGGTGGCATAAGAGGTACTCACTGGAGTGGTTCCTGTGAAACTCCGCAGCATATTACCTGACACCGCTCTCCACCTCAGGTGTGACAATACAGGGCTCTTTGCAGGTTCCCTCAGACAGCATGACTTTTAATTTCCATGTCTTTATTCATAGCCTTCTTTCATCTTGCAAGGATTTTCCAGACCTTCTTTGCTAATGAATTCCACTTATCATAGAGGAGTCGGCTTAGACTCTACCTGCTCCACGAAGCCTTCTTTGAACTCTGCATCTAGCCAATAAGTTTTAACTCATCCTTTCCCATATTTATTATTTATTTAGTAGTCCTTAAATAGACTTTATCTTGGAGAATTCTTTCATCATCTTACTTTATTGCTTGCCTGCACCAAATTTTATTACAGAAATATTTTAAGTTAATGAATTCACTTTTCTCTCTCTTCTTTCTCTGTTTCTCTCTCTCCTTCCATCTCCGCCTCCCTCCCACTCCTTTCCTCCCTCCCTCTTTTTTCTAATTTTTAAATTCTGAGAAATGTCTCACTATGGTTTTGAAAACACAGGCTGTGCTGCTGTTTTGAATTTCTCTGTGAGTTACAAGGCTTTGCTTAACTGCTCCCTAACTTTATTTCTTTTTCCATATGAATAGTCTACTTCAAATAAAAGAACACGGTGCTGTAGCATAAAGTCTAAACTGATTTGTACTCCCAGGTCTGTGACTTCTGGTATGGTTGTCCCTCGGTATCCCCTGGGATTATTTCCAGGACCCCCTGCAGATACGCAAATCCAAGGATTCCCAGGTCCATGATATAAAATGTCTTTGCATACGCCCTCCCATATACTTCTGAATATTTTCCATCTGAGTTTGGTTGAATCTGTGGATGCTGAACCCAAGGATGTGGAGGCTCGACTATACTTTCTGCAGCCTCTCCTTCCCTTCCTCTGATGTTGGATTCATGTCTTGGGTTAAACCCCATCCCGTTGGCTCCCTTATCTGTGCTGTCCTCTGATGGGTGCGTATTTACAGAGATATGTCTGTTCCACTTCACATGCCAATTTGACCCTTATTGGTAGGCTCACGAAATGTCTCTATGTCTTTTTCATGTTCTTATGTACAGTTACAGAGGTACTGAAAACTATGCCTTCTATTTATACAGCATACCGATTTATAAAACACTTTTTAAAAATTTATCCTCACTACAGAGAGGTGAGCAGTGCAGGTGTTAGTTAACTTCATTTGCAAATGAAATATCTTTCTAAATTTATGTGTCCAGTAAATGATATAGTTGAGAATTAGACTTCAGTCCATAGCTTTTTCACAACACTACACACCTGACAGTGGTACTCTCCGTCGATGGGCCCCACGGGGCCCAGGAGGGCTGTGTGCACGGTCAGCTCACGAGGGCACTGGCCAGAGGCCGGAGTGGACACGGGGCCTGCATGACGGCACTGACCGGTGTCTGTGGCTCTGTGCCGGAGTCACTTCACCCCAATCCCCACTGTCCTCATTTACAAAATGAGGAGTGAGACACCATGTTTGACTAGGTCCTTTTGACACATAACGTTTTATTAATTCCCTTTCTGTTATTTTTATCCGTCCCCTTTCTCACTCTTTTTCTTTCTTTGCTTTCTTCTCCGTCAGTTCGGCAGCTAATTGGCGTGCACCTGCAATGTGCAGAGCACGGTGCGAGGATCCCAGGGGATGAAAAGAGGGTCTCGCTAACAGCTTGTTAGGGCGAGAAACTTTCCTCCCTCTCCTTCTTGTTCTCCATTTTTCTCCATTCTTCTTCTTCCTGCCTCCCCCTTCCTCCCATGCTCAAGTAGCCCTCATCATTTCCATAGGTTTCCACTCAGCCCTGGGCCAGTGAGCGTCTAACCTGCTTATGGGCCCGTGCTCACCCAGGACTCGTAAACGCTCAGTGTAGAAGCTTTGAGGGTTTTGCTCAGTGGCAGTCATGGCCTCCGTGTACTTTGACGTGTTATACTGCACTTTTGGCTAACTCTATACAAAGGGCTATTGGAATAAGAATACGATGTCACTTTGCAAAATACATTTAAATTATTTTTCTTCTAAAACCTTGTGACTTTAAAACCTTAAAATAATCTATTTTTTTTTTTAGTAGCTTCAAAATCAAGGTAGTTTCTAAAAGGACTGTTTCCAACCTGATGCAAACAGTTCCCTTTAGGAGCCATAATTGTCATTGGACACTCATATATTATTTTCCCCTTTTGTCAGTTATATTTTCTCATTCTTCTGCACCCCACATGACATGCATGAACCATTAGACACTTCTATTTTTCCCCCTAAGGCTACATATCAGTTTACCTTTTAGCTTTAGCTTTCTTTCCATAAGAGTCACCAGTGAATTAGATACCAATTACATGATTATTTTCTCTAGAATACAATTAAAAATAGATTTGTTTCCTCTTTGGTGTCTCTGTAGTCCTTTTAATATTCATAGCAGTAGATATTTGTTTATGATTACAGAACACACAAACAAAAAGACTGGTGATTTCTTAAACCCCAAGAGGGGAAAGTAGAAGGAACTAGAAAGAAGAAAGCAAGTGCAGTCATGATTAGGCACCCACTCTGCATCAGTGGCTGGGTTAGGAACATTGAGAGGACTTCATGGATCCTTTTAACTACTCTACAAGGCTTAAACTTTCTCTTTTACAAATATGGAAACTGAGGCTCAGAGGAGTTAAATGATTCACCCAGTGTCCCACAGCTTTTAAGCATCAGAGCTAAGACTTGAGCCCAATCTGTGTGACTTCAGATTTCATATGATCTTTGCTGTGCCAGGGCTGGAGGGGCACACACACAGGCTCCAAAAGGACATATGGGGTGGGTATCTTGGTAGAGAAGGGCTGGAGAGGGGGCCTTAGTGTGTTTGACCAAGATTTTCTCCTTCCCTGGTTTCTGCCCCAAATGTAGACTAGTTCTCCAACATACAGATCCAACTTTTTGTGACATTTTAATGAGAGGGGTCTTCTACTAATGGGACATCTCTCTTTTGTCTTTCACAGCAATTTTGCAGGCAGTAATAGCTGGTGATCTTATGAAGGTAAGATATCCTTCTACCAAAACTTTGGTGATTCTTTAAGAACCTTAAATCAGCATCATTCCCTCCCCAAATTTTCATGTTCCCATATGTAATTTATCATCCCCCGGCCTGCACTGGCAGAGTAGAGGAGGAAGGATGCTCTTTTGAGAACTGAGCAGAGAGGGTGAGGGAAGGCTTCACTGTAGCTCTGCATTTCATAACAACAAAGGGAGTGTGCAAGAGAACCCTGCTATCTGCCCACGTTAGTTAAAATGGACCACGTGTCCCAGGAGGCAGTGCTCAGAGTACCCTAGTTCCTGCTCTCTAAAAGCTGACGTTGGAAGAATTTAAAGATTTCTTTTCAGATTTTCAGATAGTATTGGAATGAATGCATCTGTAAGAATGACCTGTACGACACTACCCAGAAGTGCGTTCTTCAGGCCAGAGCTTTTACATATTCCATTGTTATAGTTTTATACTTTGGGGAGCACAGTTAACCAGAAGGAGTGACTCTGTCTGATCCACTTTGATGAATTTCATTTGTGCTTGTGTTTTCTGGTGAATTTAGTTCAGAAGGAAGTGGTCATCACCACGTCAAGAGTGAAAGTAAATTCTGCAGTCAGACTGTCTGAATTCAGATCTTGGCTCTGCTGTTCACTATAGGTGTGATTTTGTACAGTTATTTAATTCTCTCTGTGCCTCAGTTTCTTCATCTGTAAATTGGGATAATAATATTACCTCTCTCTTTGGTTTTTTTCATGAAGAGTGAATGTAATACTACATGTGAAGCTCTAAAGATTGTTCCTATTACATAGAAGGGTCTCTAAAATGTTAGCTATTTTATCAATACTATTATAGTGTTAATCTGTATTTTTTAACAGCTAAACATACATGTTAAATATTAAACTAGCTGCATGTGTCTATGTTTGGGTGGAGGGGACTAGAGAAGAGAAGCTCCCAGGAGCCACCCTGTGGGAAGGCCATCACGAGTAGCTCCTGTATGCCTGGGCTGCATAAGATGCCCATGGACTAACTTAATGTTCGTGGTCTCTAAAACTAGCACAGAAAGGGAGGATCAAGGCAGCTGGTGCTGACTGGGTCTATGTGCTATCCTTTGTGGATCTTCCCACAAGAAAGGGAGTGTTATTGAGAGATAATGCAATTGAGCAGAACAGGATTCTCCTAGATTTTCGTGGAAGTCATTAGCTACTTCCTGTCCTCTTGCCTCACAGTTTAGGGGTGGGAGTCCCATATGTTCCCTACCTCCATTCAGCTACTTCTTTTGATCTGTGTCGTGGGAGGTCTTCTGTGGCTCCTTTTCCATCCCCTGCTTTATGCTTCCCCAGTGCCCTTCTGAGAACCTTGTGGTGTTTCTCTCCATGACTGTGTGATCCTTTACACGTCTGTCTCCCCCGTGGACTGGGAGGGCTTTGAGGCTGGTGACTGAATTGTACTCACCTTTGTCTCCCTGGCATCTGGCACATGACAATTACATGGACATATTCTAATGAAAACATGAACTTTGAGTTTGCCCTCTTTTTTAATTTTATTTTTTTAATTGACGAATAATGATTGTACGTACTCATGGGGTACCTCATGGTGTTTTGATACATATAATGTATAGTGATCAGATTAGGGTAATTAGCATACCCATCATCTCAAATATTTATCATTTCTTGGGAATGTTGGGAACATTCAACATCCTCTTTCTAGCATTTGAAGCTATGTATTATTTTTAACTATAGTCTTCCTACAGTGGTATATAACACTATAATTTATTCCTTGAGTTTACCCTCTTTCATCCTATGGGATCTTGGGTTATGTATAATGTGTGCCATCTAGCTTCTTGAGATAGTGTTCTTTCTGCTTATTACCTGCTGGATTATTTGATTCTTATTTGTCCCAAAACTATGTTGTAGAAGGTTCACAGAGGCTCTTTTTGTCCTGATACAGCACCGTTTGGAGAAGTGGGACTCATTTACATTTTGTACAATATTCAATATTTTATGAACTTAGACTGTATCCTCGTTTAGCCACCATATTCCCAGGCTGCAAAATCCTGGCGTTTTTTTCCCTCCAGTCTTCTCTCATGTAGAAACTACTACATTCTTTGAATCATCTTGGTTCTCATTCTTGAGATCATCTCTGGCCTTGTTAGGTATGTGTTGGGTGATTACCAGACGGCTTGCAGGCTGGGCTGCAGATCTGGATGAAGAAGGAAGCTGTAGGTGTGAGTGTGTGTGTGTGTTTGCTGTGTGCAATGATCTTACACAGGAAAGGGAGAAGCAGCTTTGATATTTGGTAGGTAGGTTCATTAGAGAGTGAAGAAAAGCTAAAGGACATAGGCAAGGACCTCAGCTACCAGACACCAAGCTATTTCTGTTTGTAGCCATAATTATTCTTTCACTCACCCCAACACAGGGAAGCTTTTTTTCTCTTCTCCAGCCCTCACTCCCTTGGGACAGAGACTAGTGCTCAGAAAAGAAAAGAGAAAAAGTAATTCAGCATGATTTAGTTTCCATAGGCTGTTCAATACCCACAGACCCTCTCTGGAGTTAGGAGAGACACTGGCCATCTCTGAGTGATAATACAGTCCAGGAATGTTACTTATTTCTTTGACTTTTCTCTGTGTCCTCTGAGGTTGGAAACATTTGTGGTTTGCTACATTACTCTTATTTTATTACCGGTTAGCTGTTATCCTTGTTCCGGATTCTGCCTGAGCTTATTTTCATATGTCTCTCTTGCAGCTAATAGAAAGCTATAAAAATGGAGGCAGTCTGCTAATTCAGGGACCAGACCATTGTTCACTCCTTCACTACGCAGCTAAAACCGGCAATGGGGAGATTGTGAAATATATCCTTGACCACGGTGAGTAGGCACGGTGAACTTACCAAGGATCGCTTATCCATGAAATAGATTGCATTTGCTAAGTTGCCTTTCGTCCAAGATACCTTCAGAATGGCAGAAATGCTCTCCAGCTTTCCCCGACTCCCCTGCTTATTTGAGGCACCTGTGGTTATAGACACGTAACTAAGCAATGAGTAGAAATAATTTTCATATTGAGCTCTTTAGAGGCTGTGTTTTTAACTAATTAATTTAATAAAGGACAAAAACAAATGCAACCTGCTATAATAGGCTTTCTTTTTCTAAGGCTTTTTTGTAAATTAGCTGGTTGGGATCAGCTACCTAATTCATATTTGTAGTTCATCATTCTGAGGATTAGTGAGTATAATTATTTCCCTCTTTCTAGTTTCTCTTTTTTTGCTGTTTGAATCATATTCATATTTTCAACCCATGTCACATTTTATTCTTTTTGAAAATGCCTGGTTCTATTGTGTTCCCTGTGGCAGGTCCTACCTTCTAGACTGCTTTCTAACTGGTTTCTGATTTGGTGTTAGATCATTTGCTGGAAGTAGCACGCGCTTCAGCATCTTCCTCTAAACGCCCTTTAGAAGCATAAACACGCGGTGAATACCAAATATCGACCATTACATCCAGCTTCTCGTGTTGATAGTATTTCTAGGAATAAAGGGGGAAATGTGCCTGGCTTTGCTGTTTTTAAATGAGAAGGAGGGGAGGAATCTAACTCTGCTGGGTGTAGGTACACAGAGATTCTGGGAGACTTTCTTTGAGCCCTGGCGGTGAGCCTGTGGCCTTCTCTCTTTGCGCCCAAATCCAGGCTGTAGATAGTGAGCATGTTAGTCAACATTCACATCGTTTTTGCTCCTCTTTTTGTGCAATTCAGCAAATGTCTTATTCCATTCATTGATTCATTCATTCAGCAAATATTTGTGGAATGCCTAACAGGAACTGCGTGTTACGGACTGTCACACATGCAAAAATAAAATATAGTCCCTGTTTTCAAGCAGTTGCAGGCTGAAGAAAAAAATATGATCATGTGCACAAATAAATTTAAAACAGATATATGTAGAAGTTTTAAGTCCTATGGTAAAAGCGCATACTGATGACCTGTCTACCATTTATCAGAACATATTATTTGTCAAACGCTTACACTAAACACATCCCATCACTTAATCTTTACAAGGATCTTATAAGGTATCAGACTGTCAGTCACACTCGCCTGCACTTGCTTTGTCTTCAGTACCTTCTCACTATAAAGAGTTTGCCCGAACGCTTGGCCTAGATTACGGTGGAAAGAGTGGTTTAGGAAAAGGAAAGTCTGTGAAGGCAGAATGGGGGTGATTAGAGAATTTCTTTCTCCCTCGTGGGGCGGGGGGGGGTTTGGATAATCCCAATCCTGTCTGCCCTGGAAAGTGTAGGTAGGTAAGATGTGATTTTGATGCTGAGTCTGGGGCTTGCACCATTCCAGCTCCTACTCCCTGACTATCCTACCCCCTGTGGTTAAAAACTTTCTTCTTTGGGCAAGACTTGGAAACAATGATAACATAATTTCTGCTTCACACACACACACACACACACATCATAGGTTTATTCTGTTCCCCATGATGACTTCTAGCGCCATGGACAATGAATAAAGCCACAATGCTTCTATGTTATTTTTCCCTTAATAAGAAAATATCTCAGGGTTTCTACTGCACAAGGTTCAGGTGAGCATTGGATCTATATTTTCACTTCATTTTTCTTTAGCTTGGGTTTAAAGCTCTCCTAGTTGCAATCTTCTTGATCATTCCCAATCCTTTCTAGTTTACCCTTTACCCAGTGAAATTGAATGCTTACTCACGTACCTTAAGCCATTTGGTGCTCACCTACTTTCTCTGAGTTACGTGAGACAGCCACCATCTATTTGAGTGGTGATGCTACCCAGGAGTCCCTCTCCCTCTCCCTCTCTTTACCTCTCCCAAAGAAGCAGTGTTCTCCCCCCGGCAACCCCACCAGCCCCTGCCAGTTCTAGGCTCCCCTCTGTATTCACTGTCTCTCCTTGTCTCACTTATGGGACCGCAGTCAGCTCCTGTTTTGATAAGACTGTATTGAAGATGGATCTCATATATTTGAGAGTTAGCTCAGCTGGGATGTCTGGCAGGCCAGGGCACCTGAGCCTTTCCCTACACCTGGTCTTTTATCCCAGGCTTCTTCACAGCATTGTGGTCCTGGGGTTCCTGACAGTGAGAATGGCAGCTGGCAGATGTCCTGAGGCTAGTCTGAGAAGTCATGTGTCATCTCCACTCGCCTTCTGTTGGCTAAAACAAGTCACAGGGCCAGCCCAGACTCACAGGGTGAGGAAATAGAATCCATCGTTGGATGGAATGATCTGTGAATAATTTGTGGCCATATTTAGTTGACCACATTCCCTTACTTTCCCTCCTCTTTAATTTAAAATGATGATCCTATTCTCACAATATCCTGAACTTGTAACTCACCTTGAACCCCTGGGAGCTCTGCTTTTCTGTTTTTTCTGTGGTTCTGGATCCTGAGCTAGGAACTAGATTTAGCAAATAAAAACACATGACAACAGGTTTTTTAGCGTAAGTATATCCCCTGCAATTTTGGTATATACGTATGCTAAAAACAAAAACAAAAACATTCTCCTCAGCTGAGTCTCCTCTGGGACATGAACCGTGAGGAACAGGATGATATTACTCTAACACTGTGGCTTTTTACTTTCTCTACTTCCTCTCTTTACCCTAGTAGAGCCTCTAAAATCACCTTTAACCCACGTTCATGGAGATTGGAGTTTCCAATCCCCAATGTAAATCAGTATATACTGCTTTGCCTGGCATCAAATTCAACTGGCACTTTGGTGTCTGAGACCTTTGATGAAAACCTAACATTCCAATACAAACTAGTAGTTTCTCATCAGTCTGCAGTGTCTCTTGCAAAGGATGAGTCACACAACACCACTCTGCCAAAACTGAAGGGCACAAAGGAAGTCATTCTTCTTTTTGGGGGGATGAGGGAGTGCTCATTTTCACAGTGTTTTGGTTAGATTTTGTAAATTAATTGTTTTAATATTTATGCTCATGAGAAAAAAAAACCCTCAAGATTTACAGTAATTATCTTAACTTTACTCCCAGGCAAACAGTTCCTAAGGTCTCCAGAGGTGTCCCATACCCTCCTTACCTCACCAGGGTCCTAATTGGCCAGTAGATACCTGGGAGAAAGACAGTGGAGATAAAGTACAACCCATCTCTTCTGTTTAAAAATAAAATCTTATTATGATCGTCAGTCTAATGATCACTGCATTTTTGACAATGGCAATTTTTAACACTTTACTGCTATAGCTGGATGATGGGAACTCAAATGCAATTGATTTTTATTGAAATTAGTTTTTATCAACCTGATAAACATTATCGATTTCATTCTTGACATCCATCTCATCATTTCTATTTATTCAGGAATATGGATGTAAAATCTTTTGTTATAGCCTAATTCACCTGGCTCTGGGAAAGCTAAGCACTTCAGCTGAACCGTTTGGTTGTCTTTATTATCTTTAGTTGCTTATTTAGTTTATATCAACCTTTGCATTTTGGAATTGAAAACTATCTTTGCAGAACCATTCATCTCTTTTAAATTATATGAAATCCTTTAAATTATAGTGGTCTTGAAGT
>CAUYRT010060803.1:0-25527 GCA_963574885.1 Lepilemur ruficaudatus
TATACAAGGTATCCATGTAACAAAAACATTTGTACCCCCTTAATATTTTGAAATTAAAAAAAAAGAAAGGTGGAGAAACAGAACCATAATATAGTCAAGTCAGTGTAGTAAGCAACCCTGGGGACTCCCACTCCAAAATTCTTAATTTGAGAGACAATAATTTGTGCTTACACTTGAAAAAAAAAAAAAAGAAAGAAAATATTGACAATATTATCAAAAATTTTTTAAAATAAGTAAAAATTAGAAAAGTTGTTAATTCTTATCATTACCAATATTTCAAAATAGCAGACAAAATTGGGTTTCCTCTAATAATAAAATGGACTCATTAGTATTTCTTCCTAAATTCATATTCACAGGCATCCAGCACATCCCAGAGAAATTTAGCATAAATTATTTAGTCTAATTTGCACAATTTCCAACTTCATAATCAGAAATTGGAAATTGTTTAGCACTTAACGTGTGGCACATATTATTGGCTGCTTACCCCAGAGCCATTCACTTATCCCTTGGCAGAATCACTTTCCATGACAGAGGCTGAAAATACTATATATATATTTGCTTTTTTTAGGATCTCATGCTCCTAAGACATTGGCATGTGACTCAAACTGAAAGTAGGCATACAATTTATCATCCAATTGTGGGCATGTCTGAGAATAAAAAGGAAGTATCTGTAATTATTCTTTGACAGCAGAAGAAGATTACTCTACCCAAACCTGATAATTGGGATTCAAGAGGAAGTATGCTGGGGGCTTTGGGGAAAGTCAGTAGTCCAGGACACAAGAACAGTCTAGGATGGCCAACTACCCAATACATTTTGGACAAAGTTGTGTTCAACTACAAAGCCGGGAGCAGCATCTTGCATGCATGAAAAAAGAAGCCTAAGGAGTATAGCCAATACACTGAAGATGGTTGAGTCAAAAGAATGGCAGAGAAAAGAGTATATAGCTAAATCAAAACTAACAATCAGTTTGTGGCATGCCTAAAGCATTATCATAACATTTAAATTGTATTTAAATAAATCATAGTCTGATAGTGTCATTCAGTTCAGCAGATTTTATTTGAGATGAGGTTGTCTCTCTCTACTTCAAGTAACTGCAATAGGCAGGAATTCAAAATGGGAAGGTGTCATCTCTGAATTGCAGTGGACTTTGACACGTAAAAAACTTTTCACCTTTTTTCTAATATTTCGACAAGCAAAGAGGCATGCCACTGCAAAGATGTGAACAGAACACTATGTGATTCCATTTCGGTAATTATGATGGCCATAAAAGAATTATTGTTTCTTTTTCTTTGTAGATTCAGAAAGACCGCAGGAGGGACAGCTGAAAAAGTAATGTCAGATTGATCTACAGGATATAATTCAAAGGGTCCTGCTGTTAGCAGCTTTTCCTAAAGAAGAATGCCCTCAAGAGTTGACAGATTTTCATTATAGTGCTTACATAAAACTCCGAAAGCTCAATGATAGTGATACAAATAGTATTGTGTCTGGGTTCATGGAACAAAAAGATTTAAAACTGAAGAATGATTTTTATATGAAATTTCTCGTTTGTTCTATAAATGTGGTGAGATCTATTGGTAAATTTTTGATTGTTAAACTACTCTTACATTTACAGAATGAATCCAACTTGCTCAAAATGTATTGTGCCTTTTATATATTTCTGAATTAAGTATGCTTACACAATGCTACATTTTGCATATTTGTTTGTATATGAGATTGGCCAGTAATTTCGTTTTCTTGTAATGCCCAGGTTTTAGTATAAATTCTATGGTGGGCTGATTTAAAAGTTTAGGACAGCTTTTCCTCCTGTTTTATAGGAGGGTTTGTGTAGTATCAACACAGGTTTTCCTTAAATGTTTTGTAGAACTCACAGGTTAAACCAAATGAGTGTTTGTGGGAAGATTTGAAATTATATATTCAGTTTCTTTAATAAACATGAAATGACTCACATTTTCTCTTTCTTTTTGTAAAAATTGTCTAAGGTTTTACTTTTCTAGAAATTTGTCCATTTCACCTAAACATTCAAAAGTATTTGCATATGTTTGCTTATAATGGCCTCCTATGGTTTTTAAATATCAGCATCTGTATGCTCTTACCTTTCACATATAGGATACAATAATGTTTGCTTTCTTTTTTTGTATGAATCTCTCCAGAGCTGTACCAACTTCATTATTCTTTTCAGAGTTATCTTGTGACTTTGCTGATCACCTTCACTGTTAGATGGTTTTCTGTATATTAAATGTTGTCTTATTTTTCCTTTGACATTCTTTTAAGTTGCTACTCTTTTTCTAATACCTTGGAGCAGGTGACGAGCTCTTTGATTTCATCCCTTCTATTTTTCCATTTATAGTGACTAAATTTCCCTCTAAGCATGATGACTTTAGAGAAAATCAACAAGTTTTTATCTGTAATTAGTACTTTTACTTCAATTATGGTTAAAATATTTTTCCATTTCCACTGTGATTTATTCATAATCCATGGGTTTTTACAAATATTTTTTCATTTTTTTATTTCAAAAGGTTAAGGAGGAAAGCATGTTTTCATTACAGGAAAACCTGCGTAATGATTAAGTTGGAGTTTTTGTACTCCCATCACAAAAACAGTATTCACTGAACCCAATAGGTAAGTTTTTACACTTCACTCCCTCCCTTCTTGGTTTCCAATGTCCTTTTCATCTCTTTGTGCCCATATGTGCCCATTGTTTAGTTCCCAATTATTAGAGAGTACATGTGGTGTTTGTTTTTCCATTTCTGAGATAATTCACTTAGGATAATGGTCTCTTATTTCATCCTAGTTGCTGCAAAGATATTTCATTTCTTTTCATAGCTGAATAGTACTTCATGATTATATATATATATTATATATATGTATGTATATGTATATATATACACACACCCTCTACATTTTTTTATTCACTCATGAATTTATGGGCACTTAGGTTGATTCCAAATTTTTGCAATTGTTAATTGCACTGTGATAAACATTCATGTGCAGGTTTTTTTTTTTTTAAATAAAATGACTTATTTCCCCTATTGAGACTGTAACTGCTTTGTGGTTTTCCCCCAATTAAAAAAAAAAAAAATGACTTCATTTTCTTTGGTCAGATACCCAGCAATGGGATTGCTGGATGGAATGGGGGGTCTATATTTATTTCTTTGAGGAATCTCCATGTTGTATTCCATAGAAGTTGTACTAATTTGCTGACCCACCAACAGTGTGTAAGCATTCCTGTCTCTCTGCATCCATGCCAGAAACTCCTCTAGATATTGGCCTAGGCAAAGAATTTATGAAGAAATGACAATCACAGCAACAACAAAAATAAATAAATGGGTATTGATTAAATTAAAAGATTCTGCACAGCTAAGAAAATAATCAACAGAGCAAATAGATAACCTACAGAATGGGAGAAACTATTCACAAACTATATATCTGATAAAGGTCTAATAACCAGAATCTACAAAGAACTCAAACAAATCAGCAAGAAAAAAACAAACAACCCCATTAAAAAGTAGGCAAAACACATGAACTGAAGCTTTTCAAAAGACAGACAAATGGTCAATAAACATATGAAAGACATAGCTATTCAGCTATGTTTGTGTGCTCAACATCACAAATCATCAAGGAAATGCAAATTAAAACCCCAATGAGATGTCACCTTACCACAGTTAGAATTACTTTTATTAAAAAGTCCATTCTTGACTTATTAAACTGAGTGATACTTGATAATTTAGCCACTTATTAATCTATGTAAGAAACAGAATATTTTATCTCTGTTTACCTATTTTAGAACATATTTTATCTAGCTTTCTGCAGCTTTTTAGGAGGAGTTTTATCTAAACAACCTAGTCCTCTATGAAAAGAAATGAAACTGTCAAGTCTTGATGTTTGAACAGGAATCCAGAATGTTCCTCAATGCTGCTTTGAAGTGAAGTGGGGAAAAAGACAAGAAATCAAAATCAGTGTGTTGTTAGACTTCTAGGACAAGTTTCAGGAATTGTTAACAATGAGTCAGCACCATGCATTTGTTCAACACAAACAGGAGCAAATAATATTGTAGTGTTATAGTGAGGCTCAAGGAATCAGGATGGGTATCTGTGTTCTCAAAGTGCTGCTTTGATAGGGACACCTGAAATTTCATAAGCATATAAAATTGCAGGAGTCTAAAACAGGACAATTTAAGGCAATCTTCAGAAATAACCTATAGCCACAAAAGATCCCATGAGGCAGTGATTCTTAAAGTTTGCTCCCCAAACCAGTGACATCAGTACCTTAAGAACTTGTTATGGATACAAATTCTTGGGCTTCAACCCAGACTTACTGAATCATGAAGTTTGAGTATGGGTACCAGTCATTGATATGCTCTCATTTATTGCTCTGTTATTGCTCTGGGAGAGAACCACCACTATTGGGAAAACTAATGACACAAAATCTAAAGCAGATGAGGCCTGCTGAAATCAATGTACATGTGGAGAGCACTTTGGGACTGTGCTCAGATCTATTGAGTGCTGTTGCTCACATTTCTTGCCATCTACAGGGAACACTGGGCACCCAGCAGATCCTTCTTCACTTTGGCTATCTTGGGTGGCTTGCTTCTGAAGGAAAAACATCTGCACTATCCAGCCACCCAGGTCTCTGAAGGCCGAGGGAATAAGACTTCCATGTCAGACTTATAAGTCATCTGGGGAAATCCTGCTTGTGAAGCTCTGTGTTTACCATAAGATGGGTTCTCCATTCAAACAACATACCCCAAGCAGTTTGCAAAATATGATTAAAAAATACTGAGTACTAAATTACATAAAATTCTTTTTAAATAAGAAAACACTTTTGCTAAAGTTTTAAAGTAACAATAACAATTTTGAAACAAACTAAAGTTATAAAAAAATGCATAACAATGGTATATAAGGGATGTTTCATTAACAATTCTAATTATATATACCATAATGTAATTATGATTATATAAGGTATAAAATTTTTACCATATATCTACAAACTCCTAGTTTCTTAACCTTCCACCCACCTATGACCAGTGCATATTAATTTCTTAGTGTGCATATGGTAGACATATTGTAATAGCAAAAACAAACAAATAAAAAAGGATAGAAGAATTCTGATCATTTGACAAATATAATAAAAATAATATAAACATTTATACCCATAGTGGCCAAGCTGTTTAGTTTTACCAACTAGAATTCAAGGATTTTAACTAAATTGGAGTTTAAAGTCCACCAAGGTAAATATATGAAACCAAATGATGCTAGGTGTTAAAAATTAAACAATATTTCAGGTGAATGAAGACTTGAAGCATTTTAAAATCTAGCCATAGAATTTTAAACGTGGCAAGAAACACAAATGTCAAAACAGTGCTTTTAGTGTCACATGAAGTTCATATTTTCCTTGGTGATTATAACAGGGATGTTAACCTTGTGTGCTCTTGGAAAATAATAATTTGAATAGGGAACGTGCGGGTGAATGTCTTTCAAAGTATGAGAATATTAGGATGTTTTAATAATATCACTTGTGCATGATAGGCACATCTCTTTTTATCAACATATAAGAAGCAAATCCTAGCTACATCGGGTAACCAGAAGTGACATGTTGACATAGTATTACTGGTCTGTTTTGTTAATCTTATATTTTGCTTTGAACACAGATGTCACTTTATCCTAGCTTTAATATTTTAGAAGGAATTCACATATCAAAATACTTGGTATATATATATATATATATATATATATATGTATATATATATATATATATATAGTGTGTGTGTGTGTGTGTGTGTGTGTGTGTGTAATGAATGACATTTTCCCAATTTACCTTAAATGGACAAAGGGACAAAATGAGGGGTCAGAGTTTCAGTTTAAACTGGGAAAATCTTGGGTTACTTGAACCTTTCTTAAACATTTTAGCATTACAAATCTAAGATATTAAAGACACCCTGATTATCAGGAAAGGATATTTGTGCCCCAAAACACTAGTGAATGCCAAGGTAACCCCCAGAAAATTTAATTCAATTACAATGAGAAAAAATATTGTCAAATATTTCTCCTATACAGTCAAAAAAATTTTGGGAGGGAAAATTGTATACTGTTTAAACAATAATATTGTTTAAGCTTCTATTCACTTCATGGTCACTCATCATAGTATTTAAGGAAAAATGATATTGTAATGTCATTAAGATAGGATTTAAGGCCAGGCTCAGTGGCTCATGCCTATAATCCTGGCACTTTGAGAGGCCATGGTGGGAGGATTGCTGGAAGCCAGGAGTTTGAGACTAGCCTGAGCAAGAGCAAGAACCCATTTCTACAAAATTAGCCGGGTGTGGTGGCGCATGCCTGTAGTCCTAGCTACTAAGGAGGCTGAGGCAAGAGGACCACTTGAGCCCAGGAGTTTGAGGTTGTAGTGAGCTATGATGATGCTACTCTACTCTAACCCTGGGTAACAAAGTGAGATCCTATCTCAAAAAAAAAAAATCTATTTTAGGAAAAGACTATAAAATTGTCAATAAATGCCTATCCATGAACTTCAATAAATCTAATTCTGATAGGTGACATATTCGTTACTGTGTTTATTAATATATTTCTAAGAAACAGCTTATTTGGTTGGATATGAATTGACAACTTTTGGCAATAGTACCATGTTTGTGAGAATAATGTATAATGAGTTTTAAAATATAATATGAATGAAATAAAAATATATTTAAAAGGTGCATCTAGGCTAATCCTGCTTATGATATGCTTGGGCAAAGTTGTAGAAAGGAAACAAGTTGGAATTATTAATGAACCACAAATTAGACATGGGTTGTAAGAATTTTATTATTTATTCACTCTGTAAATATGTTTAACTACAACTATATGTCAGGAATAAGGATGAATACAATATAATATTTGACCTTGAATAGCTATACACTCTATTGTTAGAGACAGACAAGTAAAGAAATAATTATATACAATACGAAAAAAAAGACATACTTCTGAGTTGTTGTGGGTTCAGTTCCAGAGCACTAAATATCACAATAAAGTGAGTCAAACAAATATTTTTGTTTTCCCAATGCACATAAAAGTTACATTTACACTATATTATAGTCTACTAAGTGTGCAATAGCATATGTACAAAAATGTACATACCTCACTTAAAAAATATTTATTGCTAAAAATGCTATCATCCGGGCCTTCAGCAAGTCACAATTTTTTGCTAGAGGATGGTCTTGCCTTGATACTGATGGGTGTAGACTAAATGGGGTGTTGGTTGCTGAAGTTTGAGGTGGCTGTGGCAATTTTTAAAAATAAGGCAACAATGAAGTTTGATCGATTGACTTTCTTTCACAAGAGTTCTCTGTAGTGCGTGATACTGTTTGATAGCCTTTTGCAGACAGAACTTCATTCAAAATTGTAGTCAATCCTCTCAAATGCTGCAGTTGCTTTATCAATCAGGTTTATGGAATATTGTAAATCCTTCATTATCATTTCAACAATCTTCTATCTCCACCAGGAGGAGAATCCATCTCAAGAAACTACTTTCTTTGCTCATCCATAAGAAGCAACTCCTCATCCATTCAAATTTTATCAGGAGATCGCACCAATTCAGTTACTCCTGTTAATGTTGATATAGTGACCATCTCCCATGATCACAGATGTTTTTAGTGGCATCTAGAATGGTGAATTCTTCCCAGAAGGTTTTAAATTTATGTTAGAGAAATTACTATCTATGCCAGCTATAGCTGTATGAAATGTGTTTCCTAAATAATAAGACCTGAAATTCAAAATTACAGAGTGGATATTGTGTTAGCAGGCATGAAAACATTAATCTCATATACATCTTCATCAGAACCCTTGATGACTAGGTCAAAGTCAGTGAGCAGTAATATTTTGAAAGGAATCTTTTTTTCTGAACAGTATGTCTCAACACTGGGCTTAAAATATTCAGTAAACTATTCTGTAGAGATGTACGATCATCCAGGCTTTGTTGTTCCATTTTTGGAGCACAAGCAGAGTAAATTTAGCTTAATTTTTAAAGACCCTAGGGTTTTCAGAATAGCAAATGAGCACTGGATTCAACTGAAAATCACCAGCTGCATTATCCCCTAACAAGAGAGTCAGCTTGTTCTTTGAAGCTTTAAAGCCTTGAAGTCAGGCATTGACTTCTCTCCAGCTATGAGAGTCCTAGATGGCATCTTCCTTAAATAATAGGCTGTTTTTTCTCTACATTTAAAATCTGTTGTTTCATGTAGCCACCTTCATTAACGATCTTTGCTAGATCTTCTGGAAAACTTGCCGTAGCTTCTACATCAGCACTTGTTGCTGTTAGGTTGGCTTAGGATGGGAACCCGAAAAGTATGTATAGGATGTAATACTTAGATAGTGATCATAAAGCCTGTGAAACAAAAGCTGCAGAAGTTTGGAGAGTCCAAGGCTGTAAATCTAACTTCCACCACAGACAGCTCCAGCAACGCCGGCATTCCTATCCCCTCTGATAAGGATGAAGCTACCCCCCTCACCTATCTCTGCAGGCATTACTCACTCTTCCCAGAAAAAACTCCCTGTAAAACCCAAGGCTTTCCCCTCCCTTATGGTGGATGCCTTTTTTGGCCTCCACCCATCTGCACCCAGATGTTCAAAATAAACGGCACTTTGCTATGCCTGAGGCTTCGTATGTCTCCCTCTCAGGCACCGGACCTAACAGTTGCATCTTGCCCTCAACTTTATGAAGATGTTATGAAGATGGCGTCCTTCCATAAACCTCGTGAACCATCCTCTGCTGGCTCCCAACTGTTCTTCTGCAGCCTTCATAGAATTGAAGAGAGTTGCAAGCTGAGGAGCTTGCTTTGGATTAGGGTTTTGGCTTAAGGAAATGTGACTAGTTTGACCTATCCAGACCACTGAAACTTTCTCCATATCAGCAATAAGGCTGTTTTGCTTTTTTATCATTTGCGTGTTTGCTGGAGTAGTACTTTTATTTCCTTCAAGAAATTTTCCTTTGCATTCACAACTTGGCTAATGGCTTAGCTCAATAGGCCTAACTTTCAGCCTATCTTCCTCACTAAGATTAATTATTTCTAGCTTTTGATTTAAATTGAGAGGTATGCAACTTTCTTTCATTTGAATTCTTAGAGGCCACTGTAGGGTTATTAGTTGGCCTAATTTTAATATTATTGTATCTGAGAGAGGCCTAAGGAGCAGGAGAGAGACATGGGAAGGACCAGTAGGTGTAACAGTCAGAACACACACAACATTTATCAATTGTGCCATCTTGTATGGGTGTGGTTCATGGTGCCCCAAAACAATCATAATAGTAACATCAAAGATCACTGATCACAGACCTCCCTAAGAAATATAGTACTGTTTAAAAGTTCGGTCTATTGCAATTATTACCAAAATGTGACACAGAGACACTAAGTGAGCACGTACTGTTGGAAAAATGGTACCAATAGACTTGCTGGAAGCAGGGTTATGACCAACCTTCAGTTTGAAACAGATACAGTGTCTGTCAAGCACAATGAAGAGAAGCACAGTAAAATGAGGTGTGCCAGTACTATAATAAATACTCTGAGAGGCAAATATAAAGAGAAAAGCAGCCCAAAGTCATTGGAAAGAATTCAGAAACACATGTCAGTTAAAAAGAATCTCAAGTTTAAGTAGTAGGAATTTTAATTCTATTATTTTTGATATTAGACATGCACTAAAAGTTCACATTCATTTTGGGGCCCTATATTTCAAAAAGGGGGTAAATCAGGAGGCATCTAAACAAAAGCAATACCAACTATAAACACTACCTTATGAGTAAAAGTAAAAAGAATTGATGCTATTTAGATAGAGAAGAAAGTTGTGAAGCCAAGTGAGTGGGAAGTTACTGCTTCTTCAAATTTGTGTAGAAAAGGCCATAAATAACCTATCAAAAGTACAGATTTGGGACTTTTCTTTTGGTGAAGATAGACTAGCTTGTATTAGACCAACCCAACTAACAGAAATAACTAAGAAAGATAGGTAAAATGCATTAAAACTCTTTGGAGGAATCAGAAAATTACATAGACAATCAAGACTTGAGGGGGCAAAATCTCAGAGAGAAGGGAAAACACCTAAGTGAAGCTGTCACATGATGCCACTTTTTATTTCCAGGCGTTTGCTGATTTTTAAGTAGGGTAGAGCCTAGAGGCTGAGAAGCAAGCAGGGAGAGCTGTATAAAAGGTTCAAATACCATGAGGCTCTTTTAGCAGTCATACAATGCAAGGAAGGGCAAAAATGGAGTTCGGGACCAATTAAGGATCTGGAGTAGTACACCAGGCTACACTGGAGGGCTACACTCCAGGTTTAAGGACAAACCTGAAATAGACTAGCCCTAAAAAGAAATTGAAATCCGGCTTTAAATTAGTTCAGTCTCAATACTGGATTCAGGGGATAAGTCTGAAAGAAGCAAAAGTAAATCATCTGTGGAGGAAGATAGCATCTAGACATCCCACAACAATATTTGTCCACAGTGATTTGAATTAAATCCTAAATTATCAGCATCTCAAGGCAAAAGATTGATTGGCACAAAGAATAAGATGAATAATGAAAAGTAGAAAGAAATTCAAATGTAATCCAGATATTAAAGTTATCATATAAAAATTTTAAAATAACTATGATCATAGGTTTATGGAAATACAGCTCAAGATAGGGAATTTTGGCAGGTAACTAATACCTGTTTAAAAAATCAAAAAGCATTATACAAGCAAAAATAAAATAACGTAAATTAAGAACTTGATAGGTGGGATTAACAGGAGCTTAGACACAGAGGATTAGTGAAATGGACATAGCACAGGAGAAAATTTTTAGTTTGAAGCACAGGAAGAAAATAGGTTAGAAAATACAGAGAAAAATAAGATCTTACGTAGAATTATAGTTCCATGAAGAAAGAAGACAATGAAGCAGAAATAATATTTGAGGAGGTAATTACCAAGAATTTAAAGCATGTGCAGAAAATTGTTAAGGTAGATTATAGAACTCAAGAGGAAAGATAACCAATAAAGAAAAAATATCTAGAAGACATTGTAGGAGACTGTCTTCAAAAATATGGGGTGCATAGGAATCTAATCTTATTAAGAGAAGATATATTTCAAGTGATATAAGCAATCAAAACAGTATTTGTAGCTGATGAATTCTTTAAAAAAGGGCTCCATTTCAACACCCATGCAGAAAAATATTGAAACTAAGATGCAAAAATGCAGGGATTTCAACTTGTCACTGGATGATCAATGTCCCTGAATACTCTTTAAGTGTTATCAGATAACAGATGTGTGGTGTTTACCAGAGCTAAATTTTTCACTGGTGAAATAGATATCAATAATTCTAATATTTCGAATGTGGATCACAATAGAATCCGAGATAGTTTCAGAATCTCTGAAATAGCGATATGGATATATTGCCCACAAAATATTGAATGTAGGCTTTTCTTGTGCTATTGGCATTGTTAGCCACATTTCATGCCAAATAAATGCTCTTATCTTAGAAATGGAATTTTCAAGAGATGCACAGCATGAATAATGCTTATGACATCACCCTGCTTTACTGCTTCCATGTGTTACTGTTGCAGACAATCACCCTTTCAGTCATTCATTCACTTAGGTACTTTACAAAATCAAAGATTTTAAAAAGTGGTAACCTTGTCTTAAGCAATAATAAAGCTTTAATAAATTATTGCTAAATATAAACTATATACATTTGTGACATTGTAACAGTATTAAAGGAAGTGGTTGCATCACATAACCTTACACTGTTTCTTAGGAACATTACTCCAAAGAGCATTATATTCTTACCTAATCATCTCTTTGTAAACCATACTAATGCCACTATTTGCCAAACACTTTTCCTGTACTATTTCTAATCCACGAAGTGACAATTTCTTAGTAAATGTTATTGTCATATTATTGATTAGAAATACTGGGGGTTATATACGTTAAGCACTTGCCTTAAAAAATCACATAGAATCCAAGAGTTTGAAATTGGATTTGTACTCAATTCTGAGTACAGAAAGCCTGTATTTATTTTATTACCTATTCTCTCTCCTGTTTGAAACAATGGTTGAGTATATTAAGTTCCAAAGTAGAACTTCCAACAGAATTATTTGTTTACTTTCTCGATGAATTAAAATGACTTATTTTTCTCTCAACTCAGCACTGATATGTGTGATTGCAGTTTTATGACTCAAAAATTCTTTCTTATTTCTTCCCAGCTATAACTCAGGTTATGATCAAAACAATTGCCAAAAGTGTGTAGATAAAGGCCTGGACAGAAGCAAAGATGCCATTTTAAAATGTAGCTTCATTACCTTTGAGGAAATTTTGCAAAAACATTAATACCTACAGAAAAAGATTAAATAAGAAGAAAAAACTATTAGTAACAGAGTATCTAGATTGTAACTTAAATGACAGCCATTTGCTAATGTTTTCACACACTGGAAAGAGAAAATTAAGATTTCCACCTTTCAATAAAATATATAGGCAGGTTACAAACACAAACTTAAACACAGATATATATATAGTGTGGATTGTGCATATCTACTTCTCCAAACTGGGTATAAATTAACAAAAAGAACCAAGCCATAAGCAAGAAATTTAGGGCTAATTTAAGACCAGCATGAGTTTTATTAATTGATTGAAAGAATTTGCAGCAAGAAAAATGGCTAGTTCTTGCAAATAATTTCAATACCATAAATCTCACCCTGAGAAGATTGGAATGAGAATTAAGGGGTATGGTAATCAGTATTAAATTTTATCAAGAATGAGAAAAAGGGCAGAACATTGCCACTCAAAAAGAGGTAACAACTTCTTTTGTAAATACCGAAGTACCAACTGAGGTAACACAGCAGTAATGAAAAGTGATGACCCATCCATTTCAGAATTGTTGTAGTTTTAAGATATCATAAAGTTGTTAATTCAATATTGTATGAATCATAAACAAGCTCTTCCAACTTTTGGACTCATTCCCACTTTTGTACCCCTGCCTCCTGCCAAAATTGAAATTGAATCTCTTACTCCACCTGACATAAAACTTCCATAGGAGTCCCTTCCTCCTGTCATTGGCCTTTTGTCAGATCTGCTCGATCCCTCACCGGAATGCAGGCAGCAGGCCACTCTCTAATGAGGCCCTTGGTTGATCTGGACATAAGAGGTATAAGCTAAAAGGAACATCTTGTCAATAAATCATGGTCGTCTACTACTGGAATAGTTCTATTCATACAATACAGAGCACGTATCATACTGGACTCAAAGGCATAGTGAAAAATCTCTCCCTTGGCACTGAAGAGGGTTTCTTCGTCACCCAATAGAGTAGTCCAAACTTTTGACATGGGTGATGAACTCTCTGGTCCATTTTTCTCTGTGGCTATATCCGGGATGGGCATTATAAAGCTTTCCCATTCTGAAGGAATCTGTGATATTTAGATTAATTCATTCCAAGGTAGTTATCTTAAAAACTTCAATAAGCTTCCAATATATTTACTTTGAGTTTATTTGGTTGGCTAGAAACCACATCCAAAGGTCATATTTACGAACAGTTTTTGAGTGTAGGAATTTTTGTTGCTTCACAGCAAGGCTTTGCTCACTAACCACTCTCTAATTAACTAATTAATGGCTTTAAACTCAGATAAATCAAAACCTGGAATATGATTCTGTCCTCTAAGCTATATTCTAGAGATATCTTCAATGAGAAAGAATCATTTCTGAAGAATCACCAAGAGAATTTTTTAAAAAACAATGTTGAAGCCACTTTCTAAGACAAATTAATTAAATAAGAATTTCAGGATCTGGGAACAAAGCATCATTATTTTTTAAAAGCAATATGCAGCCAAAGTTGAAACCACTGTGTTAACCAAAAGTATTTACAAGAGGTTTAAATCTAGATTTATCTTTTACATAATCTTATTCTCTAAGAATCATTCTCTTTTTTCTGCTTCAGTATACAAGATCTTAAATTTGGATTACAGTTTGGATTATAGTTTACTTGCCATAATGGAAAAAATCAAATCATTGGTTTTTCAGTCAATTTTGATAGCAATGGCAGGCAGAAAAAACATCAATTATTAAAACGGTCTCTTTTTTTAAAAATCCCTATGCCCCGAGAGGCCTAAACTTATCTCTTTCTTGAAAAATCTTAATGATGATACTGAGAATTAATCAGCACACTACTACAGCCTGGTATTTTTCTAACAAGTCCCTTAAGACACTGCTTTTATTCCAAATGTACAATACCAAAATTTAAACAAATATTACATTTTCTTTTCAGTTTTCTACCCAGGAAATGTAATCCTTCAGCAAGTCAATGTTACATGTTAGGGCTTATCAATTCCAACAATCCAGGTCTGGTACCAAATTCTTTAATAATGTTTAGTTATAAACCAGAGAAATTAAATCTGGTTAACTCAAACAGAAAAGGATTTTAGTGGATGGGTAATTGATAGCTCACAAAATCTATGGGAATGCTGGAGAGTCACTCTGAGACAGGAACAAAAGGAGGTAAAGTCCAATCAGGATCTTGTCACAGGAACAACCTATGTAATGTGATATTGCTGGTGCCGTGACCACAGATTAGTCATCTGTGAAGTAGGCAACATGTGCTTTAGGGGCTTCAATTCTTGTTTCCTTTTCCAATGGATGTGGTTAAGTCTCACCTTTTATTGTTTTCTGACATCATTGCTCTTCTTTTTAGAAAAATGTATCTGGAAAAGATCTTATGCAAATAATTTAATTTCAGTGACAGTTCTGGGTTACACCAGTTCAGCTGAACCAATTAAAATATTGAAATGCTTCCTCACTAGTTGAGTTAAATAATCACTGTCAAAGCAGCTCTTAAGCTGCTCCAGATCCTATTACTTCCCACTGCTAAATACGTGGCCGTTGGCATGTCAGAGATCCTCTAGGACCCTATTCTAAATAGCATTCTTTTGAATGGACCAGAGGTTAGGCTTTTCAAGGTGTTAAATATTTTGAATATCACTCCTGCTCTTATTTTATTGACCTTTTGGCATGGGGGCTTTAGATTAATTTAATAAATTATTCAAGATAACTCAGAAGGTAAGGGCAGTTCCAGAATGTGTGGTTTATTATTATTATTATTTCAGCATATTACAGGGGTACAAATGTTTAGGTTACATGTATTACCTTTATCCTACACGAGTTAAAGCTTCAAATGTGTCCATCACCCGTACGGTGCGCACTGCACCCATCAGGTGTGAATATACCCATCCCTCCCCTCCCCACCTGCCCAACACCTGATGAATGTTACTAGTACTTGTGCACTCAAGTGTCAATTAAGTCAGTTAATACCAATTTGATGGTGAGTATATGTGGTGCTTATTTTTCCAGTCTTCACTTAGTAGAATGGGCTCCAGCTCTATCCAGGATAATACAAGAGATGCTAGATCACCACTGTTTTTTGTGGCTGAATGGAACCCCATGGTATACATATAGCAGTTTATTAATCCACTCATGTATTGATGGACACTTAGGTTGTTACCACATCTTTGTAATGTGAATTGTGCTGTTATAAACATTCTAGTGTAGATGTCTCTTTTATAGAATGTCTTTTTTTCCCTTCAGTAGATGCCCAATAATGGGATTGCTGGATTGAATGGTAGTTCTACATGTAGCTATCTGAGGTAGCTCCATACTACTTTCCACAGAGGTTGTACTAGTTTGCAGTCCCACAAGCAGTGTAGGAGTGTTCCTATCTTTCAGCATCCAGGCCAACATGTATTGTTTTAGGACTTTTTGATAAAGGCCATTCTCACTGGAGATAAATGATATCTCATTGTGGTTTTAATTTGCATTTCCCTGATGATTAGAGACGTTGAACACTTTTTCATATATTTGTTGGTCATTAGTCTATCTTCCTTTGAAAAGTTTCTGTTTATGTCCTTTGCCCACTTTTTGATAGGTTGTTTGATTTTTTTCTTGCTGAATTTTCTGAGTTCTATATAGATTCTACTTATCAGCCCTGTATCAGATGTGTAGCATGTGAATATTTTCTCCCATTCTGTAGGTTGTCTGTTTGCTCTCAGAATAGTTTCCTTGGCTGTGCAGAAGCTTTTTAATTTGATCAGGTCCCATTTAATTATTATTGTTGTTGCTGTGATTGCCTTTGAGTCTTCTTCATAAATTCTTTGCCTAGGCCGATGTCTATAAGAGTTTTTCCAACATTTTCTTCTAGAATTCTTATAGTTTCTTGCCTTAGGTTTAAGTCTGTTATCCATTGTGAGCTGATTTTTGTGAGAGGTGAGAGGTGTAGATCCTGTTTTAGTCTTCTACAAGTGGCTATCCAATTTTCCCAGCACCATTTATTTAATACGGATTCTTTTCCCCAGTGTATGTTTTTGTGTGCTTTGTCAAAGGTTAGATGGCTATATGAGGATGGTTTTATATCTGGGTTCTCAGTTCTATTCCATTGGTCTATGTCTCTGTTCTTGTGCCAATATCATGCTATTTTATTTACTATAGTCTTGTAGTATAGCTTGAAGTCTGGTAAATTGATGCCTCCCAATTTGTTCTTTTTGCTTAAGATGCTTTTGCTATGAGGGTCTTCTCTGGTTCTATACAAAGTGTAGAATTATTTTTTCTAGATCTTTGAAAAATGATGTTTTTAATAGGGATTGCATTGAATCTGTAGATCACTTTGGGTAGTATAGACATTTTAACAATGTTGATTCTGCCAACCCATGAGCATGGTATGATTTTCTAGTGTTTCGTAGTTCTCACTGGAGAGGTCTTTTACCTCTTTAGTTAAATATATTCCTAGGCATTTTCTTTTCTTCATTGCTATTGTGAAGCGTATTGAATCTTTGATTTGGTTTTCAATTTGTTGTTGGCATATAGGAATGCTACTGATTTCTGTACATTGATTTTGTAACCAAAGACTTTGCTGAATTTATCAATTCCAGTAATCTCATGGGAGAATCCTTGGGGTTTTCTAGATATAATATCATATCATCAGCAAAGAGTGATAGTTTGACCTCTTCTGCCCCCATTTGGATACCTTTGATTTGCTTCTCTTGTCTGAGTGCTCTGGCTAGGACTTCTAGCACTATGTTGAATAGAAGCGGTGATAGAAGGCAAACTTGTCTGGCTCTAGTTCTATGAGGGAATGCTTTTAATTTTTTCCCATTTAGTATGATGTTGGCTGTGGGTTTGTCATATATGGCTGGCCCTCCCAGGTGCTGCTTGCCTGGTAACTCCAGCAGAGTGGGCCAGATCCTGAGGCAGAGAGACAAGGATCCAGCTTGGGCACTCCGTGGTGACTTGATACCAGCATTCTTCTCCCTGGCAGCGTCAGGGATTGATTTCTGGGCCAGGGGACAGGCCTGAATGGTCTTGATCACATTGCCTGGTGGCAGAAAAGGCATATTTGTGAACTCTTCTATTGAGGTGTGTATGCCTTCAAGGGGAGATGAGAGTGGGTCCTGGCTGCAGAATGCTTGAGGGGCAACCCTTCTCCCACAGGAGTACCATGATCCCAGCTCAACCTGTGATCCTGGGAAGGGAACCTCTCAGTTTGCATCACGATCAGGAGAGATCCACTGGCTTGAGGTCCTGCCTCCTGGCAGAGGCCCAAGAGAAACCTCAGAACCAAGAGGGTGAAAAGGAGGGAGGCCTGCACCAGACTGCAGGTCTCAGACAGCCCCATCCCCAGAACCAGACTTTTTGGCTGAGTGGGGCCATGTCAGCCCCTCCCTGGCAGCTCTGCCCAGAAGCAGAGAACAGACTTTTGATCCCCTGCTAACAGCATTTGTGGTGCTTGAGGGCAGGCTCACCCAACCCAGCTCTGCCCAGCCTCACTCTCCTGCCTTCCCCCACTGAGGTTGAGAATAAGGACACACCTGGAAATTCCAGGGCCCTACCCCATCACCTGAGCCACTAGAGTGCCTCTCCAGAGGAACTAGAGCTGGTTACAGGACCCCAAAACAACACTGCAGCCTGCTCCCCCCAGCAAGCACCATCTACTGACAGGGAGCTCAATTTGCACACCCTTTCACTGCATTTACTGACTCACTATACGGGGTGTGGTTGAATCTCACAAGCACCACCTAGTGGCTCAGAGGCTAAACTGGGCATGTAATTATCTAAACAAAAATCTAAAGGTAAGAAGCAACAGCTGATCCAGATAGGAAGGAATCAGCAAAAGAACTCTGAAGTATGAAGAAATCAAACAGAAAGCACACCCCAAAGGGGAACACCAGCTCTCTAGCAATGGACATCAACCAAATTCAGAACACTAAAATGACAGAAGAAGTATTTCAAACATATGTTGTAAGAAAACTCAATGATATGCAAGAGAAAATGAACACCCAGGATTTGAAACCTAACAGTCTCATTCCAGAGCCAAAGCTCTTAAACACAAAATCTTACTGCTTTATATCAGACAAGTTTATCCTCAATTAGTAAATTTCCATCACAACATTCACAAATGAAGAGGTGAGGAGCATTGGGGAGAACAGAGAAGGGAATCAGGAAGGATGTAAGTGACCATAAAATACCCTATCACGCACGTGCACAGTGGCCAAGGCCAAGCCTACCTAAGGCTGAGCATCTGCAGCACTAGCACGTGTTTGGCAGCTGTTTTAAAATTCTTTCTTGTTAAGTTCCATTATTCATACTTACATATTTAAAAAAATCAGTAATAACAAAAATAGCCATTGATAACCATTAGCTATTGAATCATCTCAAGTTAAACTAGTGGAATAATTAAAATTAAGACATGAAAAGAAAATAGAAATATAACATTCCGTTATAATGGAATAAATAAATGGAAATAAATAATTTTATTTTTGCAGCTTGAAAATCTTGAAGAAAAATCTCTTTGACTCAAATAAATAATTAGCATTGAAGAATAAAAATCTCTCTGACAGGTAGAAAAAATATCTCACTAAGGGGACAATTTTCTTCACAGGGGCATAGGTGGGTTTGACAGTTGTCACAGTAAGGTTTCTAAGTTTGTTTTAGATTTACTTCCTCTCTCAATCTAAAAGGAGTATTAACAGTAGAATTAAAGCCCAATAAGTCATAGGAGACATTTTAAGAATGGCATGTAGAAGCCTTAAGGCAAAATATGTTTATTGCCTAATCTACTGAGTGTGGCTAACTTTGTGAATTTAAACTTCTAAGACATAGGGATTATCTCCAACCATATAGGCCTCTGTGAGAGTTGGGCTGATGAAAGGCATGCTTGGAATATAAAAATATAAAAATATAAATATTATATTATAAAAAAACAATAAAAGACGGGTCAGGTTTTTTTAAAAAAATGCTTTGTATAAAACAATATATGCTTTTATGGAAATATATGCAATTAAGGGTGAAAATATGCTAAAGAACATTTGAAAAAAATGAGAGGGATCACCAAAAATATATATTTTAATGTAGGTTAACTATATGCTTCCCAAAGAAGTAGACACAGAAAATGTTTATAACATTTCTGATACAGATTAACAAACTGGCCCACAAATGGGCTCAGGCAAAACTAAGGAACCTCTGGTAAAAGAGGCCCGGTATGTGTCAACACATAGGAATAAAATGAAATGGCTCTAGAAAATGGAAAAAGTTTAATTTTTAAAGTTTACCAAAATCCATGCATAAATGTTTAGGTGTCTCACAGAAATAGATATGTATTAATATAAATCCATTAATATAACAAGCGAGTACTTGCGCAAAGGTGCTTGCCTACAACACAGGTGTAATCCAGGCCATTATATAAAGTTGCTGACATCCAAAAACTTTGAAAAAAACTGATGATAGTAACTGTGTCTTCAATTTGTGAAGATAGCAGAATGGAAGGCATGCATATATGTGGTTTTTCTATGTTGCAATGAAAGGAAAATAATCTACATGAGTTCTGAATACTGTGGATAAAAAAAATGTATTTCACTATCTCTAGTACTATCCAAGAAGAAGATAAGTTCTGGCTGTTATGATGAGCTGTCTGGCAACCAAAGAAGTAAAGTCTGTTTTGTGGTAAAGTCATATTTCATCAACATTTCCCAGCACTTAGGCAAAATGTGTTTGAATATCATGTCCTGCTCTGATTTCATCCTCACAAAACAAAGGATAATTTGGCCTTTTCGGCACTGCCTTATTAGGGGATTGGATCAAGATGATAGATGAAGCACACATACAACTAGGGAAGTGGGTATACTGAACAAGTGATGCAAGCATTTCTAGTCAGGGGATGAAGTTTCTCTCTCTGACCTGTAAAAATATGACTAACATTCCTTGCCCAATTCTAGGGAAAATAAACTTTATAGCTCTGAATGAAATAATGCCCCCAAAAATATGAAAAATGAAAAAAAAATAAGGCAGGAGTGGGCCTGACAAATACAAAACTGTAATATAAAATAAGAAACAAATCAAATAATCAGTGGCCCAGAAACAGAAAAAAATTACATTTTTTTTAACTTGCATATAAAACCAATGATGAGGCTGTGCGCAGTGGCTCACACCTGTAATCCTAGCACTCTGGGAGGCCATGGCAGGAGGATTGCTAGAGGTCAGGAGTTCGAGACCAGCCTGAACAAGAGCAAGACCCTGTCACTACTAAAAACAGAAAGAAATTAGCTGAAAAACTAAAAATATATAGAAAAAATTAGCCAGGCATGGTGGCTCGCACCTATAGTCCCAGCTACTCGGGAGGCTGAGGCAGAAGGATTGTTTGAGCCAGGAGTTTGAGGTTGCTGTGAGCTAGGCTGATGCCACGGCACTCTAGCCCGGGCAACAGCATGAGATTCTGTCTCAAAATAAAATAAAATAAAATAAAATAAAACAAATGATGGATTTTAAAATACACAATATTTGGAAAATTAGCTATACATGATCACTAAAGGTGGAATGATCCTTGAATTACATAATAAGAAATTCCAGATAATTTAAAGAATTACTTAAAGAAATTTAAAAAAAAACCCTTATAACACATTAGACACAAAACTAAAGAGCCACCAAGAGAGGGAGGGGAAGGGAAAGATAGCTCGCTTCACTTTAAAACAGAGCTGAGTGTATTTGAAAATATCATAAAAATGACAACAGATGGATTGAGGAAAATATTTTCAATAAACGTAACAGGAGAACATTTAGTATTACTAATATAACAAAATTCATATGATTTGAAAAACAGACAAATAATCTAATGAGAACAAACAGATAAAAGCTATAGTAGGTAATAGCAGAAAGAGAAATGCAAACATTAAATATATATATAAATGATTTTTCTCCAACAGTAATAAGTAAATGTAAATTAAAATGATATCTAGTTGATTCTCCTTATTCATGGTAAATATCTTTGCCATTGAAGACTTAACAATGTAGTGAAAAACACAGGCGTACAAAGATTGATAAGTGACACATGTCCTCAGCACCATGAGCAAGAGCAGCTGATCCTAAGTTGGGTTTGGGCATCTCAGAGAAAGGAGGCAAGCAACATTTTGGGTCAAAGTGAAGCATGCCAAATGATTTAAAGGATGTTCTATAGTTCTATATAACTAATGATAAAAGTTATTTGGGGAAAAGTTAATTGATAGGATTGCACTGATTGTCATGTTAGATCATAGACGAATACCAACAGAAGTCTGAAGAAGGCTGCTGTATCTCATAAGCTTCAATGTCCCAAGGAAGGAATGAGACGGGGGAAAATACACCTGAGGGCTGCATTCAAGGCTTCTCAAGATTTCCTCCTCCATAAGCCTTCGTAATTAAACAGTGGTATCTTTATCTACTTTGCCTTAACCTCTATGAACTTCTAGAATGTATGGAAATGATTGTGTTTGCATGCCTATAACACCCCCTGCCTCTTGCTTTTAGAAAGAATGATCAGTAGCCTTCATTCTCAGAGGGGTTAAAATGACATACACCAAGGTTTAGCGGCACTGTTTTAGATAAAACAATTTTTTCCTCCTATTATACCCAAAACAACTTCTTAAAAACCTTCTTATAGCATTTTTCACATTACCTGGCACATGTGAGGACATCAATAAATGTTTCTTAGATGAATGAACACTTCAATATGTTATATTACATATAAGAAATGTTAAAATTTTTTTCTTTCATGACTCTCTAGAACTTGCGTTCTAAAATACAGAGCAGCAACAAGAAAATTATTCTCATTACTGACAAAAAATAAAAACACCATGCCAATATTGTAAGCATATGAGCAATTATGTATCCTCATAATACTTAAGTTCAGTTCATCTATAAAGTAGAGAGTAGAAGGATGGTCATCTATGATTATTTATTGTCATGTTAAATATTTTTCTGGAAGGATTCTATAGTCACACTTACCAAGTTCAAAGCATATACTTAACTTTATATCATTATATTCTGTTGATAAAACATTAAGCAAAGTACTTTTGAGTTTCCAGTCTTTGTTGAACAAGCAAAATGGGGACAATGTTAAAACATTATCATTTTAATTAATTCAGTTAATTATCTGGTAGTTTGGTGCCTTATGTAAAAGAAAATAATGTCTCCACTTGTTTTGCTTTATCTTGGTAGTAATGAAAATAATGGAAGTATTTCTTTATGCAGAATAAAAAATAGTGTAAAATACCCAATTTCTTTTAAGAGTCAGCAGATAAAGAGCCATAAAAAATGTCAGATGACTTAATCAAACAAATAATGAGTTTAATTATCTGAAACCTAAAGTAAGTGTTTTTGTTAAAGAATAAGAATTGATGTTTTCCTTTAATGTATGGATAGCTGCCCTCTAACCACACAAGTAAAACACACATATTTTTAAATCTTAACTATTCCAAAAACAAAATGGACATACCATCTATGAAGAAGAAGGGTAGATTTTTATCATCATAGTCTTGGATATACAGATAAAAGCAGATAAATGGATAGCTCTAATTATGTTAGGTTTTCTCACTACTTTTTTGTGCATGCGTGTGTGTGTGTGTGTGTGTGTGTGTGTGTGTGTGTGTGTTTGGGGTGGCATATGAGAGAGATATGAAGCAGAGTGTGCAAATGGTAAGTGTCAAATAAGATAAAACATAGGAAAGTGTCAGGTTGGGATAAGATGGTTCCTGCCTGGGACCTAAATTTCTGAATTTAAATTGCAAATAGATCTGAATATATGACAAGGAAACTATTCTATCTCTTTATTTCCTAGTCCACTTATCTGAAGAAGCATTATGAAAAAAATTGAGACCAATTACCTGACATTTAGCAGTGGCTTCATGTTGTTGGGAACCTTCTTATTTTATTTCACTAAACTAAATTACAGTGCTTTAAGGAAATTCTGATTTTAAACAATATCTAGTATTAAACAATATCTAGTATCTAGTAGCACACTCATAAAATACTCAATGTGCGTGATTGTTAGGTACAATCAACCAGTTACACAATATACCCTTTGATTATTTTCACAAAAATAGACATGTACCTTATAAATTGGCATTGTTATTATTTTTCCTTTAACCTAAGAGTAGTTGATTGGACTCTCTTCTCCATCTAAATTTACAGAATGAAATTTATTACACATCGGGCTTCAGCGATACCAGCCTTAGGATAGTATCTTTTATTCACAGCTCCCTAAAGAGCTATTGTGTAATTCAGCCTTTTCACTTGTATTTATGTTCGTTTTCCCCAATTTTCATTATCTGTCTCTCTCACATCAACGTATCCATATCTGTTGTCTTCAGAGGCCTGGGAGAATTCACATTTATTTCATAAACATTCTCTGACTGTGCCAGTCACCATGGCAGTTTTTTCTCTCTCTTCTAAAGCGTAACTCTTAAGATTCCAACCACGCATCTCGACACTTAACTTCACTAGTCTATTGCACATCATATACTGATCCCTTATTACTGTTACGTTGCTATCATTTGGCTGTCACTGACTTTTTCTTGCAAGCCAGACTTATTTCTCCATCTATCTCACAATTTATTGGGGAGAGAAACAATGATTTATATTTTTTTTTTGCAATTCTCAAAGTCTAAACCTGGTTACAGAGTAGATGCTGTCTAAAAACGTGAACTCATGTAGGATAAAACACATGACTTACAATGATTTAGTACATGTCTGCTTCCAAATCCTCGTCTCTATTACTCTAGGAAGGAATTAAAATAACTAGACCGCATCTTATCTAATTGACACACAGCAGAAATGTACTGTTTCTAGAAGTGGAATACAGCAGAAAGAGTAAGAAAAGTTGCCTAGCCACAGTGTGAACTTTGCTTGAATCCTGCCAGAGAGAATTATTTCTTTCACTTGATCCTAAACAGCAGACTATTGTCTACCTTCTTAGTGGAATATCCATTTGGTAGTATTCTAGTCTTTGTAGTGCTACTATGCCTAAAAATAAACTCAATCCCAGTAATTACTTTTGATCTTCTAGATTTCAATAAATGACATCCTCATCTTTTTAATTCTTCTGTTCCATACCTTAGAATCATCCCACAGCTTTAGCATCAAAAACACAAATGTAACCTAAACATCTGTACCCCCATAATATGCTGAAATAAAAAAAAGAAAAAAATCTAAAAAAAAAAATACCTGTTGGTAAACCTTGTAAATATTAAGAGAACCACTTAAAATTATCATTTTTGGATTAATAAATAGTTGCAAGCCAGCTGTGTCATGTGGTTTTCCCAGATGCATCCCCCAGAAACAGACTTCCCATGACCTTCAATGTTAACATCCTAGTCCCTCATCATCTAAGCCATCATCCTATCTTTGAGGAAAAAAAACCCAGCATTTTTGAGATATAATTCACATACTACATAATTTACTCATTTGAAAGTGAACAATTTATTGACTTTTATTATATTCACAGGATTATGCAACCATCCACACAATCCAATTTAGGATGTTTTTGTCACACCCTCAAAAAATGCCTATCCTTTAGGAATTACTCTTCATTCCTCTCCACACTCTTGCCCAGGCCTAGCAACGACGAATCTACTTTCTGTCTCCATAGATTTGCCTATTCTTGACATTTGATATATATGAAATAATACAATATGTGATATTTTATTACTGGCTCCTTTTACTTAGCAAAAAGTTTTCCAGGTTCATCCAGGTTGTAGCATGTATCACGACTTTATTTTTTCTTTTATTGCTGAATATTCTGTTGCACAGGTAAACTGTTTTTATTTACCATTCATCAGTTATTGGACATTTTGCCTATTTCTGCCTTTGGGTACAAGATTTTGTGTGGACGTTATGCTTTCAGTTGTCTTGGGTATATGCTTAGGATTAGAATTGCTTGGTAAGATGATAAATTTATGTTTAACTTTCTGAAGAACTGCCAGGCTGTTTTCCAAAGAGGCTGTGCCATTTTACATTTCCACAAGCTATGTTTCAGTTCCAACTTCTTCACATCTTTGACACCACTTGTTATTTTTTATTTTTTCCACCATAGAAAATATGAAATGTTATCTCATTACAGTTCTGATTTTCATTTTCCTAATAGCTAGTGATGGTGAGTTCATTTTCTTGTGTTTATCAGCCATTAGTATATCTTCTTTGGAGAAATGTTTATTCAAGCCCTTCACTCATTTTTTTTTTTTTTTTTTTT
>CAUYRT010060807.1:0-15000 GCA_963574885.1 Lepilemur ruficaudatus
TGGTGGGACTGCAAATTGGTGCAACCTTTGTGGAAAAGAATTTGGAGATTCCTCAAAGAGCTAAAAATAGAATTAGCATTTGATCCAGCAATAGCATTATTAGGCATCTACCCAAAAGAGCATAAGACATTCTATGATAAAGACATCTGCACCCGAATGTTTATGGCAGCACAATTCACTATTGCTAGGTCGTAGAAACAGCCCAAGTGCCCATCAATTCATGAGTGGATTATTAAAATTTGGTATATGTTTACAATGGAATATTACTCAATTTTAAGAAACAACAGCAAGCTAACACCGTTTATATTATCCTGGATTAAGCTTAAGCCCATTATTCAAAGTGAGGTGACACAAGACCCGAAGAATGGGCCCCACTTGAACTCGTCATCAAATTGGTATTGACTGACTGACACCATGGTGCTTAAATGGTGGTAATGTTCACTGGGGATTTTGGGGTTGGGGGGTGGACCCACATCTGGGGGATGTGGTGAGCACTGTGAAGGGGAGGGGCATGCTTGAAGTGTATTTGGGGATGGGTATTAGGGGTCTGAAGGGGAGGTGGGAAATCCTCTAAAACTGATTTATGTGAATAGCTGTCCAACTTGGTAAATTTACTAATAACCATTTAATTGTACACTTAGAATGGAGTAAAGACATGATATGTAAATTACACTTCAATAAAGAAAAAAAAGAATATTTGTGTTTCATGAGAAGAGATCAAAATAACTTTAACAGGATTGTGGAAGAAGTTGATTCCAGCCCTCACGGATGACTTTGAGGGATTCAAGACTTCAGTGGAGGAAGTAACTGCAGATAGTAGCAAGAGAACTAGAATTAGAAGTGGAGCCCAAAGAGGTGACTGAATTGCTGCAATCTCATAATAAAACCTGAATTAATGAGGAACTGCTTCTCACAGATGAGCAAAGAAGATGGTTTCTTGAGATGAAATCTACTCCTGGTGAAGTTGTGAACATTGTTGAAATGACAACAAAGGACTTAGAATATTACATAAATTTAGTTGATAAAGCAGCAGCAGGGTTTGAGAGCATTGACTCAAAATCTGAAAGCAGTTCTACTGTGGGTAAAGTGCTATCCAACAGCACTGCACGCTATGGAGAAATCCTTCTTAAAAGGAAGAGCCCATCAATGCAGCAAATTTCACTGTTGTTTTATTTTAAGAACTTGCCACAACTACCCCAACCTTCAGCAACCATCACCCTGCTCAGTCACCAGCCATCAAAATTGAGGCAAAACTCTCCACCAGCAAAAAAACTTTATGGCTTGGTGAAGGCTCAGATGATTGTTAGCATTCTTTGGCAATATTTTTAAATTAAGGTAGGGACATTTTTTTTTTTTTTTAGAAATAATGCTATTGCACACTTAATAAACTACAGCAGTGTAAAATAATTTTTATGAACTGAAAAACCAAAAAAATTGTGTGACTCACTTTATTGTGATATCTGCTCTTTGCGGTAGTCTGGAATCAAACGAGCAATATTGCTGAAGTATGCATCATTAGGAGAAAGGCCACTAGACTTGGAAGCATAAGATCTATATTCCAGGTCTGTGGCAGACACTGCTACTTGTCCATCCAAATCTGTTCTCCTTGTTTCCTGGACCCAAGGCTAGACTACAGTTTCCAGTCTAGCGGCTGGGTGAGCAACATGACTAAGCTCTTGCCAATGAATTATGAGCAAAAATATAACTTCCACTTCACTTACTCAAGAGAAAATATCTCAACCTGGACTTTGCTCTTTACCCCTTTTCTTGGCTGAAATATCCAAGGCCAATGACGTTTTGGAAGTCATGTGTTGAAGACGGCAAAACTACTGTCAGCTGGGATCTCGTAAATAACTGTGAAGATCAGATATACCTGTCAACCTAAAGCATTCACGTTGGACTATTACATGAGAGAGAAATAAGCATTTATATTCTTAATTCCATACTATTTTGGAGAATTTTTGTTGCAAAAGCTTATTATCCCCAACTCATGCAGGTAGGAATCTAACATTGGATGTCATGATGCCATGAGAAAATCACTCACTGCTTTTGAACCTGTTCTCTATCTGTAAAATGGATATGCTCATACTTGTCTTTTTTAACCTATTGGAATATGGACATAAATCATTCTATAAAATGGTTTTATACAAACATAAAATATAAACTAATATGGAAATTCAAAGGAAAGTGCAAATTCCTTCTAGCTGGAGTGATCAGAGAAGATTAAAGAGAAGAGCTTCAGATGAATCTTCACAATGTTTGGATAGCATTTTAACTAACAAAGCGGATGCACAAGGATGGGAAAAGCATGGTGCAAAATTAAAAATATATATTTTTTAGAGAATAGCAGAACATAGTTTGAGTGTAGTAGAGGAATCTGGTAGAAAGGTAATTGGACATAAGGCTGGGAAGATAAATTGTAGGGCCAGAGTATAGCGAGTAAAATAGACTTGAATACAAGAATAATGGATCATAATTGATATTGTTCAATAGTGGTAATTTCACCATATTTACCCATGTTTGGTAAAGGACTGTTGTATAGAGATGTGTTCCTTGGATCTGGGACAGCCATCTCGTGATCTTAATAGAAAGGCCAAGAGAATCAGATAGATACCAATCCAGAATCTCAGCATTGTGGAACAGTTGAACAAAACTGGAAGTATTTATCTCCAAGCTTTTTGTGATATGAGATAATTAGCTGCTTATTTTTTTGTAAACCAACAGTATTTGGCATTTCTGTTACTCTTAGCTGAAAACATTCCTAACTGAAAGACTAAACAGTGTAAACAGTTAACTGTGTATCACAGGAAACAACATATCTCGGGAAAGATTTGATCTCTGAAAAGATGACTTGCAAGCCATCCCTTTCATTTCTCAGACACATGCCTTTCATGATCAATATATTGGAGCCATGGACCTTCCCACCCTCACAAACACATTCTAAGATATATTTACAAAAGTAATCTTGAAATTCACTTTATAAGAAAAAAAATTTTTTTGTTATTGATCATTGGTACTTATAATTTTATAAGAACATCGTTTTTATCATACAATTGGTGAATTAAAAATTACATATATATTCATAAGAAAGTCAGCCAGTACAAATTTTTTGACAAAACTGAGCTAAGAAAAACCTGATAAATCAACTAGTTCTGCATCATTTTGCAGGTGAAGAAATTCAGGCCTAGATACTGTACTAAATGCCTTGCTAAAAGCCTAGAACCAGCCCTTACTTTTTCTTTTTCTGCAAAATCACAATTAGTTCCATTGTTGTCAAGTAGGTTTTCTCTTTGTTCTCAGAATAAGAAATACGAGAAAAATCATTTAAATCTCTAAGAGAAAGGGCCAAGTGTTCCTGGCAATTCCCCATAATTAGCGTATCTTAACCAATAACATGCGCATCTAAAACAGCACATTTAAAGTGGAATATTTTAATCATATTTAGCCCAAAAAGACCTATTTAAGTGCATACACAATGGTAAGAAGCATGTTTTCAGCACCACTCACTATCTCTGTGACATTCATGTGTGATTTGCCAAATATCTCATTTCATATCATGTCCTATATCTGGCCTTTCTCCGTGGACCTAGTCCTGTGTTAAGCTAGGATTGGAAGTCAGTCTGAGCGTAAGTACAGAACTAGAAGGTAATGCCAGTGTAACTTAGTCTTCCTATCCCTCTAGCTATTATTCTCTTCCAAGGTTTTTGCCAGGTTAAAGCAGGGAAAGGCCAAGAGAGACAACCTGCTTTAGATATTTACAGCCCTCAACCACTGCTTCAAAACAACTATTCAGGAGAAAAGGGGAGGTAAGGGTTGAATCTGCTTAGGCATCTGACATATCTGAAGTGAAGATGGGGTAGGAGCATTAGGAAAAATGCATTCAGGTTTCTGGTGCATTTTCTCAAATTGAATAAATGCTATTTAATAGACTACATGGAATAATATAGTCATTAAGAAGAGAACTATGCAGTAGAATGTGCCACTTCAGTACAAATCAGAAATAATTTTGCAAATGCACTGACAAAATTTTTTTCTTAGGTTATCTGTCAACAAACCTTGCATTAAATGTAGTAGCACACAAAGAAAAATCACTTCGCGACAGTTGATTTTGATGCCATACCATAGGAGCCATACAGGGGACTCATTCAAACACAGCTCTTCATGCTGTTCCCATTCCAATTTTCATAAGGCACCATGATCCCCTGGTGAAAAAGAATTGCTCCTCATCTGCTGCAAACAGGAATATGATCAGTAACCTTAAATCCCGTTCTTTGCAAAATCAGAATCACATCAGACAATTAGAATTCAGAATTTCTATGTAACAAATCTAGACAGATATTTAAGTTCCTGCTTCTTTGGGCTTAACCATATTTATCCTCTATGTCCACCACCCCACCTCTAAATTTTACTGCCCTTTTCTTCCCATGGTGTTGGCTAAAATCTGGGTATTTCTGATCATGCTCCTTCATTGCTAATCTTAAAATCTAAGCAGGTCACTATTTGGATGGAAGAATGTGGTAGTAAGCCCCCAAGATTTCTCCTAGTTATTCCCCCATCCTGGTATTCATATCTTTGCATAGGCACCTCCCACATTGCAGCAGGACTGGTCTGTGTGACCAGTGGAATACAGCAAAAGTGATGCTGTGTTACTTCTGAGATGAGGTCATAAAAGACACTGAGGCCTCTGTGGTGGCCTCTCTTTCTCTCTCTCAGATCATTAGCTTTGGGGGAAGCCAGCGACTATGTTGTGAGCAGATATATGAAGAGATCTAAGTGCAAAGGCACTGAGACCTCCAGCAACAGCCATGTGAGGGAGCTTTGTTATTGAAAGCTCAGCACTAGTCCTCCAAGCTGCAGCTGAAGAATGACAACAAGTGGTTAACGAGAAGGAAAGAGAAGTTTATTACTTTGCTTATAAAGAAAGAAAAATGGTAGACTCTAGCCCAGTGTTACAACTTGGAAGCAGATCCTCTTGCCCTGTCCTGCCTTCAGATAACTGCAGTCCTGGCCAATACTTTCAGCGCAACTCATGCGAGACCATGAACCAGAACCACCTGACTAAGTTGCTCCCAGGTGCTTGACTTTCATGAACTGTGTGAGATTACAGGAATTTGTTGTTTTAAGCTGTTATATTTACAGGAAATTTGTTATGTGGCATAATCCTGACTAAAAGGTGCTATATGCCTTTGGTTTTGTTTTCTTTGGATTTTCTTCTAATTTTTAAGTGACTTGAGAATAGGAGCCATATCTTATTCATCTTTAGGTTTAGCAGAGTGCCTAAGGACACAACAGATCCAATAACCATTTTCTGAATGAATGATCATCTCCTTCCTGTTTTTATCATTAAAGTAAATTCAATGACAATTACACTTTCAGACTTCTGGCTTAACTAAGGAATTTTTTTTTTCTTTAAATAATGTGGTTTAACCCAGAGAATATAGAAGAGAAAAAAATTCTGAAATGAGATCACCTTTCAGAATGTCCAATTTTTTTAATGCTCCCACCATTAAGAGTTCAATATAAATTTACAATGAGGCTCAGTGAGCAATTTAGGAAGCCTTGGCCTCCTGCCTTATAAGCATTCATGATTACAAACTAAAACTTGGCTTCACCAGCTGAGACATGACAGCATGATGGGAAAGACTAAAGGCTGACGTAAGTGTAAAAGAAATAAACTCCCGTAGGTCTTGGGTTTAGGGAACAGGAGAGTTATACTTAATAAGACTTAGGGAAAACATTCCTACGGGTATGTTTCCCCTGGAAACTCAAACAGTGTGGGGACAATCAGGGACCAAATACCTTCTCAGTTTCTATAAGTGGGAACTATGTTCTGCAGTACTGCAAGAATTAGTTCTAAGAGATACTTCACAGTCTATCCATCCCTCCAGACCCACCAGCTCCCATATTCTAATACATTCCTACTGGGAAAACACAGGTTACGTAAAGGAGTGAAGTAATCCCATTACCACGTAGAAAAATAAAGATGCATCCATTTCGAAATCTCTTAGGAGATGTGCTTGTTCGAGCTGACATTTACTAACAGGGCAACGTTTCTTTTTTTCCCAATGACTAAGCCCCTTTCCTAGACAGTGATCTCCTCTGGGAGAGAGTTATTAGTTATTATTCAAGAGCATTAGTGAAAAGAGTTCACTGCAGAGAAAGAAGAAAAGCAAAGGTTTTGTCCAGCACAGTCGAGGTTTTACCAAAGGGAAGTTCAAGTTCCATGAATGAAAAGGACAACTTTTCATTGGGAAATCATTTCCCTGAATTGCACAAGCTGTATCTTCAAGGACCATGAACCTGGGTAATCTCTAGCCTTCTCCTCTTCAGAGAAATAAAAGACTGAAGAAAACCTGTCTTTCTTCACTTAACCCTAAACTAGCTGACAACTGAATAAAACTTGAGAAGCCAAGAGCTAGAATAATTTTTTTGGTCATCTAAAAAATTCACTAAAATATTCAAAGAGCAAAGAACTGAAGGGGTTGGTACAAGAAAGGACCTCAGGTTCAGTTAATTTCCATTCCAGAAAACAAGCTTTGATTCTTGCACTTGACAAAGACTGCTTACTTCTCAAAAACATGAGTAATGCCCTAAAGACATAAAGTAATATTCTCTAAGGATTAAACCTTAAACTAGCCCGACTTATTGGAAAAATACATTGACAGCTATGTTACTTAATATGCATCTGTTTTTGCATTAAAATAAAGAAATCATCTGACTAAGGAATACATTAAATTTTAATATATATTTTAAAAACTATGAATGCACATATATAAGAAAAATGCAGGCAATTTTAAATGTTGAATCCTGGAATTATTTTAAGAAGTTAAAGATTGTGATGTCTCCTTTATCTTAGGAATTATCTGTAAAACAAGAAGAAGAAACAGAAACACATTCTCCATCTTTGATGGAAACGGGAGACATACGGAACCCAGAACCATGGTATATAAAGTTGTAAAGCAGTAAGTGCAGGACAGTACCTGATCAAGAGATACAGGGACCAGGCATGGAGGCTCATACCTGTAATCCTAGCACTCTGCAAGGCCCAAGTTTGAGGATTGTTTGAGGTCAGGAGTTTGAGACCAGCTGAACAAGAGCGAGACCAGGTCTCTACAAAAAAACAGAAAAATTAGCCGAGGGTGGCGGCACGTACCTGTAGTCCCAGCTACTTGGGAGGCTGAGGCAGGAGGATTGCTCCAGCCTAGGAGTGTGAGGTTGCAGTGAGCTATGATCATGCCACTGTGCTCTAGCTCCAGTGACAGAACAAGACCTTGTCTCAAAAGAAAAAAAAGAAATGAAAAGAAATACGCAGGAGTGAACCATAAGCATAAGACCAAGTGGGATAAGAACAAGAAGCAGGACTCCTCACCCTGAAAGCTCAGGAATGAAGGTCATTGTGTATCAGGTATCGGGGTAAGGCAGGGGTGAGAGCATTTCAGGAAAGCCTGCACACCCTCACCCCCTGCCCCACTGGGCTCCCAATGCCCTCAGGCAATTGTACATCTCTAAGGGAGGACACTATTCTGGAAAAACAGAAGGTTCTAGAGAAAAGACCTGGAGACACATATATTTTCAGATCCCTCAACAGCAACAACAAACTGGCTCTCTACAAAATCACCCTAAAGTAAAGCCAACCCATTCCCAATCCCTATTCATGCATATGATGATCACCTTTTCAGTGCCTCACTCAAGTAAGACTGGAACAAGCATTTGAGCAATTTCTGAATAAATTTCTGTTATGAATAAATATACATTTTTCCAAACCTTGAAAAAAAATCCTTCACTGGCCTCTACTGTCTCTTCTAGCTTCAGTCCAATTTCCTTCCTTCTTCCCCTGCCTAACTTCCTGAGGAAGGTCCTCTTCCTTAGCTCCTGGCATCTCCTTAACCCCGAGGTCTGGTTTCAACACCAGCCCCCTGCACACTTTCTAATGCTCAAAGCCAGTGGCTTCTTGGTTGATTCTCAACCAAGCTTTGATATTCTTTCCCAAGAGTGTCACCCAAGTTCAAAACCTCAGCATCACTTATTTTTTTTTTAAAAAAAATAAGCCTTTAATTTGAGAATCATTTCAGATTTACAGAAAAGTTTTGAAGACAGTACAGAGTTCCCATATACCCTGCATCTCGTTTCTCCTATTGTTAACATCTTACATTAGTATGCGACATTTGTCACAACTAATGAATCGATATTGATACATTATTATCAACTAGACTCCATACTTCATTCAGATTTCCTGAATTTTTACCTGTTGTTCTTTTTCTGTTCCTAGATGCCATCCGTAATATCACTTTGCATTTGGCTGCTGTGCCTCCTCAGGCTCCTCTTGGCTGGACCAGTGGATCAGGTTTTCCTTGTTTTTGATGACCTAGGCAGTTGTGAGGAGCACTGGCCAGGTCTTTTGTAGAATTCCTCAACTGGAATTTGCCCGATGTTTTTCTCATGATTAGACAAGGGTTATGGGTTCTGGGGTAGGGGGAGAAGACCACAGAGGTAAAGCACTATTCTTATCATTCATCATCTCGAAGGTCCATACTATCCACATGAGTGATTACTGTTGATGCTGACCTTGATGCACCCGGTTCAGGTAGCGCTTGTCAAGTTTCTCCACTGTGAAGTCTCTCTTTCCCACCCCTTCCTCCATACTGTACTTTTTGGAAGGAAGTTACTACACACAGCCAACACTTAGGGAGTGGGGAGTTATGTTCCAGCTACTTTAGGGCAAAGTATTTACAGAGATCCCTTGGAATTCTTCTCAGCATCACTTTTGACCTCTATTTTGCCCTTGCTCTTCAGTTTGTGCATTTTTCCAAAAGTAAGCAGCATCGTTGGGCCTCAAATCAGACACTGTAACACAAAATCCTGATTCCTTTGATTGAATCAAGAGAGAGGTTTAATTATTCCTTAGAGCTAGCTCCTTCCTTCTTTCCTTCCTTCCTTCCTTTCTTTCTTTCCCTCCAACAAATACTTCTTGTCTGCTATGAACTAGGGACGGTATTAGCTTTAGAAACACAATGGTAAACCAAACAAACATGGTCCCTGAAAGTTCAAAGGCTTGTAACAGTGGCATCCAATTTAGCTGGGGAGTTAGAGAAGGCTTCCCTGAGGAGGTGACTTGAATTTAGATCTGAATAGTGGTTAGAAGTCTGTGAAAAGGGATACAAGAAAGAGCATTCGAGATAGGAAGACAGTGTGTGGAAAGGCTCCCATACGTGAAGGCGTTTGGGGAAAGCACTGCAGTGCGGTGAGGAAGGAGAGAGGATGAAAGAGGCCCCTGGAAAGCCAGGAAGGATTGCCTTCTGGAAACCCTGCAAGCCACATACGGTTGCAGGGCATACGATTGCAGTGCCATGAACAGACTGGAGTTTTAAAGATTGTTAAATCTGTCAAGGGCAGAATCTATCTGGGCAGCAAGAATGAATGGCAGGACAGCTATTAATAGTTAGGAGGTCTTTGCAGAAGGCCAGATAGGAGGTGATGGTAGTTTGGCCTACGGTAGGGATAGTGAAGATGGAGAAAAATGGACAGATATAAGAGATAAACAGAAACATGTGGTCTTGGGTGAGTGATCTAATGTCTCTGTACCTCAGTTTCTTCATCTGTAAAAGGGGATAATAACATACATACCTATGGAGCTGTTGTGAGGTAATGAGTTAATAATATGCAAAGCATTTAAACAAGTGCCTGACTTATATTAATTGTTATTAATAGTATCAGCTAAATGACCATGGACAGGTCTCTAAATCAGCTGGAAAATCAACCTGCTTACTGACAAAATGAAATGGCTTGGTTACATAATTTCCAAGACCCAAAGACCCAAAGAGCTCATTCAATAAATGTTACCTTATGTTACTTAACCTATCCCATTGCGGTTCCCATCAGACTCATTTCAAAAACACTGATGAAGGAGGAAAGGTGTTCTCCTGACTAAGGAATTCTGATAAACATGAGATTGATTTTCCATTCCCAAACATGTCACATTCAGGACCAGTAGAATTTGGTCTACCATTTCTATCCATTACACAGTGGCCCTTCATTTTTCTGCCATGTTTAAAAAATACCTCAGGAAAGAATCTACCCCAGTAGGCTTTAAATAGCCAAAGACACCACCTGCAAAACCACAGCTTAAATAGATAATTTGATTTTTCAGGGTAGCAGGGGCCATTACAATCATTGAATCAGTGAAGATTTAAAAGCATTAACTATGGGTCTGGCACTTAAATTAGACAGGCCCTTGTCCTCTAGGAGCTGACAATTTACCTAGGGAGGTAAGGCTAACCATGCCTCAGAAGACTGAATACAAGATTGCAGAAGTTATGAATGATTTCTCAATTCAGACTCTAGATATACTGGAAAAAATTTGTAAGAGAGGGAATGAGGAATATGTCATGACAGAAAGAGCCAAGAACACTGGGATGTATTAACACAATGAGGTTTTCACATCAATAAAGGTTTGCAATATCTCAACCAAGAGGACAGAATTTTGAATTTTGCATCTACCAATCACCTGTACAGCATTACACCCTTAATGTAAAGAGAGACTAGAAGAAGCAAACAGAAACACCCCAGGCACTTCCACTAAGCTGTGTGAATTTGTCTGTAATGATAATATTTCATTTGTCAGTAATTTGGGATTATCACTGACCCTATCATGTGGCCCTAGATACATGTATTGTTCTTGGGGAGTGGGATTCTCCCTCCCCCTGCCAAAAAAACCCACCCACATTTATGTGTATGTAAAATATTCTAACTTATCAGGGGGAGGGGGAGAGGAATCTCAGCACTTTCAACTGAAATTACACTAAGACAAAGAAAAGAAACAGAAGTTGCTAAACGTGAGAAATGTAGACCAAAAATTCAGTTGTAAAGGAGCTAATATTGCAGGTAAATTTGAACTAATAGAACAGATGATTTTGCCGAAAATTTAACACCTCTCAACACAGATGTCTGCCCAGTCAGGAAACCATTAACATATTGTCACCAATGCCCCAAGCACATCAATGATATGAATTCTAAAAACCACCCAGCACAACAAAAAGAACGCACCACCAAGTAGCCAATGGCACATGGGCTTTCTCAATTGCCCTTTCACGGTGCACCTCTATACATTGAAAAATCTGCAAAAGCAGCAAGAACACAGGCTGGAGAGAAAAAGGAAGAAAAATGCAAATAACTTTGAAAAGCAAACACAAACATTTCAATGAACACATAAGACTGCTTAAGAAATACATTTTCAAAACATATAGTTGATAAATAGGGTTGTATATGGGGGGGTTGTTAAAAGTCATGAAGGCATCCCTTTAATAATGGTAAGTCATTATATACAGTAGTCTATTTTAATAAGAAAGAAACATCATTTTCTCAAATTGAAATACCAAAGCAGGAGTCTTTAATTACTTTTGGGCCACAGGCTCCTTTGAGGATCTGATGAAAGCTAGGGACTTTCTCTGCGGAAAACTGCATATGCTCATAAAATTTAGCATTCCATTTCACAGAGTTTACTAACTCACGTCTCTGCTCACCATCAAACTCATCCCTATATGGGTTCTCTACAGTCTTGTGGGCCCATGTGTTAAAAGCTTACAAGCCCATGAATTTATAAAGCCCTGTGCTAAAGAAACGTGCTTTCAGACCTTGGGATAAGAGTTTAAAGGTCTTAATATATTAACAAATAGAATAGGAATTATGACAATCTTCCATTTTACTGAGTGTGCAGTAAACAATGATATCCATTTAATTTTGCATCAATCCTTTTCACATGTTAATATATGTATATTTAAGCTATATAATATGTTTTGATATACATATAGTGAAATGGTTACTATAGTCAAGCAAATTAATGTATCTGTCATCTCATAGTTATCTACTTTTTGTGTGGGGCAAGAGCACCTAAAATTTACTATTTTAGCAAAATTCCCAAATACAATATTATTAACTATAGTCCTCATGCTGTACATTAGATCTCTAGACTTTTTCATCTCGCATATCTGCTACTTTAAAAAAAATTAATTCGTTAAATTTTTTTAAAAGATGGCGTCTTGCTATGTTGCCCAGGCTGGACTCAAAACTCCTGGGCTCAAGTGCCTTTTGAGTAGCTGGGACTACTAGTGTGTACCACTGCACCTGGCTATATATCTGCAACTGTGTGTCCTTTCACCAAAATCTCCCCATTTCCTACCATTCCTCAGCCCCCTGCCCCTGGTAATGACTGTTCTATTCTCTATCACTCTGTATTTAACTTTTTCCATAAAGATTCCACATACAAGTGAGATCATGCAGTATTTTTCCTTCTGTGTCTGGCTTATTTCACTTAGTATAATGTCCTTCAGGTTCATCCATGTTGTTGCAAACGAGAAGATCTCCTTTTTCAAGGCTGAATAATATTCCCATGTGTGTGTGTGCATGTGTACACACACACCACAGTTTCTTTATCCATTCATTTATCAAAGAACACTTGTGCTGTTTCCATGTTATTTTGGATGTTGTGAATAATGCTGCAATAATGGGAGTGCAGATATCTTTAAAGGGCAGTGACTTCATTTTCTTTGGGTATATATTCAGAAGAGGGATTGCTGGGTCATATGATAGCTCTATTTTTAATTTCTTTAGGAACTTCCATACTGTTTTCTACAATGGCTGTGCCAATCTACATTCAAACTGAGAGTGTACTAAGGTTCCCTTTTCTCTACACCTTTGTTAACACTTGCTGTCTATTGTCTTTTCGATAATAGCCATCCTAATGGGTGTGAGGTAGTATCTCATTGTGGTTTTGATCTGCATTTCCCTGATGATAGTGATGTTGAGCACATTTTCATATACTGGTTGGCTACTTTTGTGTCTTCTTTGGAGAAATGTCTATTCAGGTCCTAGGCCCATTTTTAAAGATTTGTGTTATTTGTTTTTCTGTTACTGAGTTGTGTGAGTTACCAATTCTTGGTATTTAGGAGCTGATTTCTACTTTGGAAGCAATCCTACCCATTTTTTTTTTTTCATCTGATCCTTATTGCCTACATTTGAAGCACCCCGTTACTCAAAAATACTCTACAGAAGGAAAGCAGATAAAAATCGTATAAAAGGTTAGACAAAAAGGAGTCAGTTGTATGCCTGGTAGCTTTGGTAATTGGTTAGTTTGTTCACTGATTCAGTCAACAAACTGAATACTGACTATGTGTCAGAATGGTGCGACACGACGAGTTTGGGGAAAACAAACAAGCAAGCAATAGAGCAAAATTGTCCAGTGCACTGACTGGAAAAGTATTAGAGTAGGCATGTAGCAATTAATTGCTGTGAGGTATCTGACTTTGGAAAGAAAGATCCAAAAGAAGGATTGCTGGGTCACATGGTAATTCTATTTTTAATTTCTTTAGGAAACTCCATACTATTGTCCACAATGGCTGCACCCATCTATTTTCCCACTAAGAATGTACAAGTGTTCCCTTTTCTCCACACCCTTGCCAACACTTGCTATTTCTTTGTTTTTTTGATAACAGCCATCCCAACCTAAACCGAGGAGTCCTTTCTTTCTGCTTGGGGAAGCGGGGAAATTGAGCTGTGTGGAGGCTAAGTGAGGCTTACCTAGGGCAGGAAGGAACAGCAACGTACATCTTCCCAAAGGGATGGGCCAGAGGGCAAAGGAAGGGTGAGAATCACAGTGTGGTGGGAGCAAACTGGGCATTATTGGAAGGAATATGGCCGCAAGAAAAGTAAAAAAAATTAACTGAGTGGTAACTCTGCACCAGCTAATGCCAAAAGCTACCTTAAAATATCCAATACAAGTTGTAGTTGGAAAAGAAATAAAAATGCATAGGCAAAATCAAATGATTATATTCAAAACCAACTACATAACTTGTGGGGCCCAATGCAAAATGAAAATATGGGGCCCCTTGTTCAAAAATTATTAAGAATTTCAAGATGGTAACAGCAGAGTATTAAACTGAGTGTGAGACCCTTCTGAGCATGGCCCCCTGAGTGACCACACAGGCCACACATCCATGAATCCTGATTATATTGGAAGAAAAGTTCAAATGTTTACGCCCATCCTTTACTACCACAGATAAATATCCCACTTTTCTCAAAATGGTGACCATGAAGCACTTAATATGTGCTAAGCACCCGGCTGGGAGCTTTACATTCACTTAATTTCTCAGCAAAACTATGAAGTAGATATTACTATCTCCACTTACAGATTATAAAACCAAAGTTAAGAGAGGTAAAGCAACACTCAAGTGAAAAGTGATCTCATTTACCTTGAAGACATTCTCCCAATGCCTTGTGGATGCCTTGCTGTTACAGTGAGTGCTCGACGGTGAGTTGTACATGGGTATTTTTATTTTTTTGCCATGGGTTTGTCTTCTTTGCATGAGCCCTGAAAGTCCATATTCTGTGACATCAGCCAGGGGAGTTTGTGCTTATAGCAGTGAGTTAAAAATGAGTGTGGAGGGCCGCATTTCACTATTCCAACTATGTTACCCCATAGAGTCCAGCAACAGCTTCCTCCTGCAGGAATGCGGGATGGACGTGGAGGGAGCAGAATGCTGGCACTCTTGGAATTGTCCCCTTTCAATACGGACACAATTATAAAGAGAAGTTATGTAATTTCCAAGAGAACTTATGCATTAAAATAGCACATGCACAATGCAAGAATCTATTTTAAAAGAAGTTACTAAATCTTCAGAACCTAAAGTAATCTCTGATTTTTCCCTGGGAATCTCCAATAATTTCTTAATAGTTTCTTGAAACAAAAACTCTCTAGAGTGTTGAGGTTCATGAGAAGCCCCCTTCATCAAACGCTGCTGAATAACCAATCTATGGCCATCAATAAAATCCACTTTTCCATTTAAAAATGAGAATGAGAACTGACCAATCCCAACAGAGTATTCATTCAACAGCAAAAACCAAGGAATCTAAATACACTATTTGCTAAAATTCCTTAGATTTTTTTCTAGGCTTTTTTTTTTTTTTTTAGCTTATTCAAACAAGTCGTCCCCTGTACATTTTGTTCGG